>VXCM01006284.1:0-43392 GCA_014773175.1 Lucifuga dentata
TGTTGACCCTGTGTTAACATACATATGACAAATAAATCTAAATCTGAATCTGAATCTGAATCTACAGTAAGTAGAATTCTCCACCATTAACC
Organism: Lucifuga dentata; assembly: GCA_014773175.1. Lineage (NCBI taxonomy): Eukaryota > Metazoa > Chordata > Actinopteri > Ophidiiformes > Bythitidae > Lucifuga > Lucifuga dentata. The sequence continues at coordinate 93 of VXCM01006284.1, forward strand.
ATAAAGCTTGCTGTCTGTTATTCTACTACTAAACAGAGAAAATATATCTGACTGCAAATTGAAATTGAGATGTAGAGTTTTACCTCCACCCACAATGTGCATTCTGTAATATTTCTGAAGCAGAAAGCGTCCATATTTCCACAACGATAAAAAACAAAACACAGTGGGTGAGTGTGTGTTTTGCCACCTACAGCAGCACTCTGCTTGCATTCAGGAGTGGTCTCACTTTTGTTAACAAAACACATTTTCGCTCCTAAGCCCCATCATATTTGACTTCCACTTGACCATTACAACATTGTTTTGCATTTTCTCCTCCTCACAAAGCATCAGAAATACGTTACTCACAGATCGCAACAAATTTACCACGAATACTCGACTATAAGCCAATCTCGCGTATAAGCCGACCCCCTGATTTTGACCTGCAAATATAGATTTTTAAAGAAACCCATATATAAGTCGACGCCCTGATGTTGTTCCATCAATTTATTTGGTTAGCAAATTACCTGTTTTTCTGAGTATTGTCATAGTATTCCTGTGATTTTCTAAAAATAATCCATATATGGGTTGTGGCAGCTGTTTTAAAACTTCACCGCTTTAATGGGGCTTCTCTTCTGACTCATACCAGAATGATAACATTGCGCTCTTGTTCTTTTCAGAGCTTATTTATTTTCAAAATCAAAATAACAAAACATGACGTGAGGTGAGGTCATAAACTATACCCCCCGTTCCTCATAAACACTGCAGCCTCCAGCTGAGCGGCGCCGCGATTGGCTGCTTCACAGAGCCAGCAATGATCAATCAGTTAAAATATGAATATTAAAAAATAATAACTTATTTGATTTCATTTTTCCCCAATTAAATATTTTAAACATTTGATAATTAACAAGAAATGGCTCTAACACTGGTACTGGTAAACATGATGTGCTGGATAAGATGTTTAGTCAGGAAATACATCATTCTAAGGTATGATTTAAACTATTTTCTATGGGTAGTGGTAATGGGTAGTATTTCCACCCCTGGAAATTTCATTCTCTGGGATCTGATTTCAATTTCTCATGTATAAGCCAACCCCCGATTTGCATTGTGATATTTGGTTAAAAAAAAAACATTGGCTTACACTCGAGTNATAAGCCAACCCCCGATTTGCATTGTGATATTTGGTTAAAAAAAAAACATTGGCTTACACTCGAGTAATTCATTGCTCAAGCAACCGCAATAGAAAAAGACAATTTGGTCCTGTTTGTTGGTCTATTACCAATGCACTGTTAGTGTGTAAGTGTAATGCCTCATTTATACTTCAAGTTAACTATGCAAATGCGTGCACTCATTAGTGTACATACATCCGTAGTTAACATCGATCTGGAGGTGAAACACTATCCACCAGGGGGCGATGTGAGGCGCCATGACTTGACTTACAGACACAATTTAGCAGCCAGGGAGGATTAAGCCACACAAGCATATGCAGCAACGAACAAACATAAAGAGCTTACCCAATCATCTTCTTGGAAGTCTGTGTAAGTGCTCAGTGTCTCACGTAATTTTGGAGCCACTTGATAAAAAAAAAGAAAAACACTTAGCTGCATCTCCGCTTCTCTAGATGTCATATAAGTGGGGATAATTCTTGACATGGCTGATCAGCTTCTCCTCTAAACTTGCAGCCATTTCCCTGTTTGTGGTCAGTTATCTGTGCACAAGTAACAATACAGTACTGCACACTTTCAGGATTTACACTTTTATTGACATTGTTGGCCCCGTCTGTGCTGCTAACACAGACAAATGTTCACAACACTGCCCCCATGGTTTCTGTAGGTACTGCAGCATCTGTAGTCACATTAATTCTGGATGGCACACAAAACGACACTTGAAACTAACGCTAAAAATGCATGGCGGCCATCTTATGTCTGGTACGCATAGTTAACGTGAAGTATAAATGAGGCTTAAGAGTGAGACAGTGCAGGGAATGAGGCTTTAGGAAGAGGTGCAATGCCACTAAAATGTGCGCAAAACTTGCCATTTAAACAGACTCACAGATAAACTGATTTGGGTTTATATATCACATTGATCGATCGCTAACACATATAAGACAAATAAAGTTCAAAACACCCAGATTTCATACGGCCAAATTTTACCCACCAGACTGAAACAAGTTTTAATTTTTATGCGTCGTCGGTTTCATGGATCGCTTTCCCAAAATATAAATAAGGAAATACCTCTGCCAAGGCATTACTACACTGTTTTTTGAACGAGTGTTTGAAATCTTACAAATCACTGTAAAATCTTTCTCTGATGTTTTTATTATGACTTCTAGTATTTCGCTGTAATCAGCAATTATTTCACACTGTAAATGTGTATGTGTGTGTGTGTGTGTGTGTGTGTGTGTGTGTGTGTGTGTGTGTGTAGTCACATAACAGCTGCCAAAACCCCTTTAGTTCCTTTTGCTTATCACTCAGTGGAGCTGGTTGCTCCAATCACAACATAAGGACTGAAGGCTGTCTTGGGCTAAATGTGAGCTTTGAATATTTCACCTGAAATAAGATTTATGTAAATGCAGAATGGGTGCCAAACACTCTGCCGGGCTGTTTATTCATCAAGTGTATTGGCTGAAAATGAATGATGACGTGTGCTTTGGCAGTCAACGCAAACCCTCAGCAAGACCTGATGATTGATATTTTCAATCACTTTATTAGATCAACTTCTTTTCCTGGTTTAGAAGGAGAAACTGGAAATCTCCCCAAATTTACAACAGGAACAGAAAGTGTTGGATTCATTCTGTGCTGTATTGAAATAACCGCTGACATCTCATGATGTGGCATAACATGTTGCATAGCATTGCTGTGATAGATAAGGCCTTTACAGAGCTACATCTGAGTATCCATAGTGAAAATGCTTTGTGAATCTAAAATTCTGAACCTCCTCAGGCTGTCAAAGTTTGCAAAAATCCACAGGAGCTCTGCTGCAGATTTTGTGTGGATTTTCTGGGAGCATTAAATTATGCAGACCTACAGTAAGGGAATTAAAATTGAATAAAACATGGCTGTGCTTGGTTTAAAGTAATTGGAAATGCCTAACTTCTTTCACAGAATCTTCTCATTATTATCCAAGTCAGTGGACAACGTGTATCTTTTAGTAAAACAGATAGTTGCTGTACTCTGAAACTGGTCCTGCCCTTTATTGAAGCTTTACATCACAAACAAACAATATTTTATCAGTGTTTGTCATTGTGAGTCATAAATAACTTATACTAAATATTCTCAGGAGGCAGAGGATAGGGTTAGATGGAGGCAGATGATTCGCTGTGGTGACCCCTGAAGGGAAAGCCGAAAGGAAAAGAAGAAAGAAGAAGACTAAATATTCTCACCATCTATGCTTTGCAGTAGCAACCAAACACTTCAAAGCAATTGAGCAATAAAGATATGAGATATTAGGAATCTATATTAATTCAAATTAAAGGACCATTCCATCCATTTTGCATGTTTGAGCCCAATATATTAAATTTTTATACATATGTTACTGACAATCATTTCCCAAAGGATAAAACTGTATTTCAGCTTTCCTAATGTTTTGCAAAACCTCTTAATCTTTCAAAATTAAATATTCAAGCCATATGCCCACCTTAAAAATCAATGTTTCGCCTGCTATAGTTACACAGCCTTATGAAGTCACGGTCCTTTAAATTTTTCCATAAATGCAGGTCTTCTTTTGGGACTATATTCCCTGGTGGAGACATACATTCACTCCACGCTTTTTATTGAGCTTAAACACTAAAATTACATAACTTCTAAAAAAACCTGAATACACGTCTTGTTGGTGATGATGGATTACCTATCCCAAGAACGTTTACAGTATCAACAAGTTGATTTTAATAGCAGAATGAACTGAAACCAATGGAGGTCTGGAAGGTAGGAAAAACATTTTTAATTCACCGTTCCAGTAGCATGCTTTGGGAAATGATTGTCAGTGACATTATATGTATGAAAATTGAATATATTGTCTCAAACATGCAAAATGGCCAGTATGGTCCTTTAAGCTCAGTGGTTCTGAATCTTTTTGACTTATGACCTTTGACACAGGTTGCCAAAGTCTAATGGTGTTTTTCTGAAACTATACCAAACTATACCAAATGGGCGGCACGGTGATGCAGTGGTTAGCGCTGTTGCCTCACAGCAAGAAGGTCCTGGGTTTGATTCCCAGCCGGGGCAGGGCCTTTCTGTGTGGAGTTTGCATGTTCTCCCCGTGTCCGCGTGGGTTCCCTCTGGGTACTCCGGCTTCCTCCCACCTCCAAAGACATGCATGTCAGGTGAACTGGGAACTCTAAATTGCCCATAGGTGTGAATGAGAGCGTGAATGTGTTTGTCTGTCTCTGTGTATCAGCCCTGCAATAGACTGGTAATCTGTCCAGGGTGTACCCCGCCTCTCGCCCTATGACCACTGGGATAGACTCCAGCCCCCCGTGACCCTCAACAGGACAAAATGGATGGATATACCAAAACAGACGTATCCATGCTCTCTGCATATCCTAGGTGCTGTTTCCTTTGAAAAGGAACTTCCCAGGAACTGGTGGACTGAGCAGGGTTCGAGTCTTTGATGTATAAGGGAAGTGAGTTTCAACATGGAGGAGTCTGCAGGGTTTTTATTTTTTGTTCTATGTGCTTTATTACTTTCACAACATAAATTTCTGAGAGCAGAAGCCGATAATACCTGCATCTGTCCACTAGAAATTCTCCAATCTTTTCAAAATGGCACCTCGGTCTTTAATCTCATTGTTGCTTGTTTTGATAATCCACGTTAGAGCCTATCAGTGCACTGCTACATCAACACAGCCTGGCTGAGGGTGGAAACCATTCGGTCCTACGTTAAAGCAAGCCTAGAAATTTGCTGGAAAAGAGAGAAAAAAAAGAGAAAAAAAATGGAAATTTGCTGGATCAGCTGACTCGGCTCAGCTCGGCCATAAGTGTAATGGAGACAGAAGGGATTCAGTGACGCAGAGGAAAAGTATATATAACCCTTCTTACCTGCAGAAGTAAACCTATCCCAAATTTTACAAGGAAAAAACAAAAGCAACAATGACAGAAAAATCCTCAAAATTCTGTTGAAAATTAATTTTTTCTATTGTGGTTGTGATAAATTTGGAGGCCCTCATGTCTAGGATGGAAGGCACTGATTTTGTTGGAATATTTAGGACCTTTCCACGTCACGAAATACTAACAAATGTCAGCCATCCTTTCTTCAATGTCTGTTTGCCCTTCACAATTATCATCATCCTCATCATTACTATCACAATCACCTTCATCTAAACCTGAAATAACTAGAACAAAAAACTGAAGAAAATAAAGAGCCTTAACACCACGATCTATTTTAAAATTGATATGTCAGTGAAATTCCTCTCTAAGACAATCAAAAGTTAGATTAACAATAATACAATTCAAGAAAAGAGTACAGTGAGTATCCTGTTGTGCAAAACTATAAAGCTGTAATGTTCAATTCACTATCAAAGAATCAAAACTAAAAATCTGTATGTAAATCCTGATGCAGGACCTTAATGCTACTTAGCATGCTGGTCCTGCATCCCTGCATTAGGGCAAGCGAGCATCATGAGTCAGGCATAAGATGTGTTTAAGATATTTGTGAGTCTAATTATACAGGGCATGGAGGGCATTGGCACACTGAAAATTTAAATGTCAGCTATTCACCCCAAAAAACATGATACTCTCCAAAGTCAAAGTCCCACATCTACTGGCAAATTTGACCTGCTGTCCAAGACTTGAAGTCAGTCATGACCCAAGCGTAGGAACAGAAAACACAGAAATACATTAGGATACAGGATCATGGCCTTGTTGGCAAGTAAGCTACCTAATCTGTCAAGACATGAACAATGGTGCCAACAGCTTTTGGCTTGAAGAAAACATATTACAATTGTTGACAGGTAGTTGGCAAAATCGTGTCATAAGGTCACACAGTCTATGGGTCGGAGAGTAAATTTTACTTGTTGGTACCACTCGAGATGGCAGGTGATAAGCACAGCTATGTTATCAGTGTAATCAGCTTATTAAGTTAACCGCCTTTAATTTAAATTGGACTTTAGGGACGAGTGCAGCCTCCAATTTAGCCTCACTTTCAGAACCTTTGATGAACATGTCTGTGTAGATTGATCTCATTCATGCAGGTATGTCAAAGAGAAGTGAAATATCCACTGGACTGTAACATGTTTCATCACTTATCCAAGAGGCTCTTTCACTTCTATTTCCCTGGTGTTTTATTATAATATATTCAATATCATTTTACATAAAGAGGGATCTCTATATTTGTGAGAAAGACTCAAAAGGGCGAATGAATGAAAACTGAGAGTTTCCCTTTGAAATGATTTTAATTATAATAAACCTTCAGCAACGGTGCTGAAAGCTTTAATTAGGGGATGCATCAGCACATGAATACGGTGACTTGGTTGCTACTAAGAAATTGTTATAATATCAAATTATTATTTACAGACATAGATATTTTGTAATTTGTGGTTAGAATTTGTCACCATGAGCGGTGGCCCAGGTAATAACAGTTGAACATGCTGTAATATAGTAGAAATGAGATGAATTCAGACAGATAGGAGATGGTGATATATCAGATAAGTAAGAAGATATCAGCTCTGATTATCATTCTTGTTTGGTGTTTTTACTCATATTCCACTTTAGAAACAAATTTTAACACTGACAAAGTTGAAAACATTTAATCAGCGTGAGTCTTGTCTTAAATGATGGTCAGTTTTGTGTTGTTTAATGATATTTCAGTATTTGACTGCAGTATTAAAGATGTAATTGCCACTTTCATCACCGTGTACTTTATTTGTTCATGCCAAAAGAAATTCATCCAGTAAAACAAATCCAAAGGTCCTGGAATGTCCTGTGCTTTTGATTGATCCTTAATTCTGTAACATGATGATGTCACAATGTATCACACCTTGTTAAACATACCAATGAAGTGTGAGTGTTCTGACATGATTCTTTATGTTGACATATTTCGACTTTAACTAGGTTACATGGTCTAGTAGAAGCCCTACGTTCATATTTACATTACAAAAAAATGTCTAATTCCCACATTAAGCACATTAAAAATAACATACAGATTTTAATGTTTTTATTTTTATCTGGAGGTCTATTTAGAAACCTTTATAATGCTTTAATGCGCTAAAAAAAAAAAAAAAAAAAAACACTTCATCCACTTTTACTCACTCTTGCTGCAGCTTTGCTGTGCACACTGAGTGAAAACAGAAAGAGTCAGTACCAGCTGTAACGTGGCAGATGCTGCCCAAACACTCGCTCACTACACACACACACTTCACTGGCATGTTTAACAAGGTGTGTTACATTGTGACATTATGTTACAGAAGTAAAGGATCAATCAAAAGCACAGGACATTCCAGGACCTTTGGATTTGTTTTATTGGATGAATTTCTTTTGGCATGAACATCAAGTTTTGCAACTTTGGCAATTTTCAACATATACTTACAACATTACACTACAAAAATGAAGGAAAATAACAAAGAGCATAAATGTCCCCTTTAAAGTAAGACACAAGATAAACTAGGGTAAACCATGAATTGATGAATTTTAATGAATTTTTGGGACACCAGAGTTTTATCTTTTCAGAGAGAATGATTTGTTCTTTTATTTTGGTATCTCAGGGTCTGTGTCTTAATTGTAACGGAGAACATCCTTGTAAACTAACCTTGATGTTTTCAGTGTGATGCTTTGCCCCAGCAAACATGATTCAGAAAATGATTCATGGATGCTTTGTGGCATGGATAAAGTCTCCAAACTAGAACTTTCTGGCCCTAATGAGGCCAGTCTCACAGCACAGAGTGTCCTTGATCTCCCAACACATCATACTTGTGTGTGATCACTCAAATCAGAGTGGAGAGATACTCTAAAAGGAGCCGACACTTCTGCTTGATATGCTTGATGTGGCTGAGGTGAAGAGGTAATCTGATCACAACGGATTGCGGCTTAATGTTTTCAAGACATAATTCAAGATTGCCATTATATCAATATTCTATCTATAATTCTAATTAAACTGAAATACCGACGTTACTTTCTTTGCATATAATTCTTAAGCTCAGTACGGCACTTAACACTTGATTTAGTTGTCACAAACTGATGGGGATAACAAGACAGTTCCCTCTGTAGTAGCTTATGGTATGTCCTTATGTCATTATTATGCATTTATTCAATACCAGGTGTGGTTGATATTTTTTTTTTCTTCAGCCAGGAACTCAAATGAGAACTGCATTTGTGTCCCAGGGATCCAGACTCATTAAAACATCACTTGGTTAAATTGGAGCGCCACCAGACAGTCCCACGGCCCTGCTGAAGGCCTCCACGGCCCGCCATGTGTAGGCTGTTTGCCTCAATAAATGGCTCGCTGAAGAGCCTTGTACGCTTTTGAAATGCAGCTCCAATTCTCATCTCACTCCTCTGCACACCGATACAGTATAACACCCACAAGACGCCAAACACAAATGGCTCAAAACCCTTTTTGAAACTGTTCTTGCACAAATCTAAACTGACTCACAAGTCGACCTGCACATGTTGATCTCATAAAACAGAGATTTCTCTCTTAATACACCAGTAAATATCAGACAAACTTCATCTTATTAAGCTTCTTAGATTAACTTCAACAGACAAACATTATGTCCCATGATACCTTTTATCTAGACTCAGGCTATGCCACATCATATCGTTTATATGATAAAAATTTGTCATGGCACGATATTGACATTTTTGACATTCTGATGAATTTTCACATTTTTTACTCATGATTTTACAGTTTTCACTATTACATATGCAATCATAAACACAACAACTGCTCAAAATTGTTGTTCATATCTTCAATATAACAAAAATACCTTGATTTATCATTGAATTATTTAAAGGCTATATTGCTCAAATATTAATTATTTAAATTCCATTTCTTTATTTTTCCTCCATTTTCAGAGCTAGAGAAGAATGAGTACATGCAACAATTAAAATCTCATAAAAAAGACTGTAACAACAATCAACACATGCTGGATGCTATAATAAACCCATGCATATAGCACTGTTTAACTTGCTCAGGTGGAATGACAAGCAGAAAATAGGGTTTGCCAGCATGAATGACATCTCCCATTTCTGCATATAATTCACAACAAACAGCTATCGGAATAGGTAGTTTCATTGAAAATGGAGATAGCGCGCATAAGTCCCTTTCATTTGAAAATATTGTATTTTTCCTTGTTCAGAACTAGCCAAAATAACACAAAAATATGATCAAAGACTGTGTCTTTTAATTACATTACATTAAAATTTCTACATACAAAACGCTGCAACAAAATTAAGAATTCTGTCGCTAGAAAACTCAAAGCCGACAGTTAAATGAGCAGGGATATTTATTTGGTTTACAGCTTTTCAATATTGGTTGTTTAGCTGCTAATCTGGCTCCACAGCCTTTCAACAAATGCACAGATCTGGAGTGACACACAATCTATGCTCCATAACTGGCATGTCAGCCTGCTGTCAGTCAGCCTGCTGTCATCAGCACGTCAGCAGTGCAACAGTGCCATCTACGGCGGTGAAGCAAATGAGCCTGGTCATCCATGACAAACGGATTACCTGATTGGACTTCACTCAGTTCTCTAATCATCCCCATGCCAATGAAGAATGGTTTGTCCGTATTAGCAAAAGGAGTGTTTCCTATGCCTGAGAAAACCCAATGATATAGAAAGGTGTATGTAATGTGCTGGAACTCCATTATGTCTGGGCAACATATCTTAATCATTTCTGGACATTGCCCCTCTTGCTGCAAAAAGGACGTTCACCCTCACCAACCTTTATAAAAGGCTGCTATTAACCCCAGATTACAGCAGCCATGAGCTGCTTTTATGTCTGGCTATAGTAAAGGAAATGTGATATGCTGTGGGGTGATTGGAGGCAACTACAAGCAGTAATGGAGCATGCTATTTTGCAATTTGCATGCTGTGATAGGTAGAGAGACAAGACTATTATTGTCAGTGAGTTACTTTCAAGGTCATGAAGTATTCCTGAAAGCTGAGTTTCAGAACTTTGCAATAATCACGCTTGCGCAGGGCAAGAAATTACTTGCAGACCCTGCGCACGGAAAAGTCAGTCAGACTTTTCTCCCATGGGAGAGGGTATTTTTAATTAAAACAAAGTTTTATAGTTATGTAATTAAAGCCAGAATAATAATACATTGTTTAATTATGAAGTTCACTCAGTGAGGTCTCACTGATTAATGCCCAAATATGGACGAGATTAACACGATGTGATGCAGAAAAAAAAAAAAAAAAGNAAAAAAAAAAAAAAAAAGCAAGAAAGACACTGGAGAAGCTCGGAGCATGGCGCTAGGAAATATTCTTTCTGTTGGGTTTATAGGCTTAAAGGATTCTGGTGTATATTACTCATTCAGTTTTTAAAGAGTGTGAAATCCCTCTTTATGCAAATGAGACAATCAATATCAAATTAATAAAGCTTTTAAAAGCACACATCTTAATGATTTTCCGAAAGAAAGCAAAACCCATATACAATGCATTTAATAAAAACCCTTCTCACACCTTAAATCCCTGTTGTGAAATTCAATTTGGGGCTTAAATCAGAAATGGCCACGCCCCTATAAGCTAGTAATCACCGGTGAAAACAAAAAGCAATTATCCCTCATTCATTTAAAAAAAAAAAAAATCATTTGACATTGATTGCATAAGAAAAATGGAAAACGCTCAGTTGATTCAACATTCTTCATTATTACATTCACAGAAATACAAATACCAAAAAAGGTCTTCCGTGCAGTTAAATGAACTAGCAGGAGACAAGAGCAGGATTCATGTGCCACTTGCCAGCGCTAAGTCACCTGCTGACCCCACATTGACACGCAATTTATGGTGGCAATGAAACCAAAAAAAAATAATTGCTGTATTGTGCTTATTATGGAATTTCCGAGCCGGTGAGGCCAGAGCGCTGCCTGCCACGAGCCCACATAAAACAAATGCTTGACCAAAGAATGGGTTTACTTTAATTCAGTCCCATAACACACTGAAATCCAACCCAGATATGGCTTCCAGTGGGGAAAGAAGTCCATTAGGGTGCAGCAGATGTATTTCAGCAGCTTGGAAACTCCACCAAAGACATCTTTATAATCACAGATTTTTGCAGTGCATGCTTTCTACCAAATGACCTTCCCCTCACTCTGAGTCCATACTGAGCAGCAGCTTTTACAATCATATTCATGAGGCCTGCTTTATGGGACTCATAAGGCCACCTTCATCCAGGAGCATAATATGTTTGTGTGAGGGATATAAAGCACATAATGTGCCATAAAATATGTCCTTTAATGAACTTTACAGAAAGCATCCACGCAGCCATTCAATCTAAGTATGCAGCACATTAAAAAATGGCTAATGGCATCTTCCTGTACTGCTGCTATTAGCGAAAGTGATCTATCTGGTCTTCACTTCTGCACCGCTTTCCATTTGAAAGATTAGAAAATCCAAACATGATGACTGTCCAAAAATCATACAACCCAGCCTCCTATGTATTAAAATTCCAAAATGGCTGAAGGTTACCAGGGGAAGTTGAAAGCTACATTTACACATCAGGTACAAGTTCACATATCGGCTATACAAAACAAAAAAAAAAAAAAAAAAAAAACACAAGGAATCGTATATTCTCAGATCCATTTTGGGCCACATTCATACGTGGTAATAAATCTGATACCTGCCAAAGCGACTGTCATCTAAACAAAGATCGGAATTCCCTTGACATTCTACACATCGTAAAATGTGACACTCTTCTACTTTGTCTGCGTATGAATGATGAAGCCGCAATCACTGTATCTCACGTTCAAGCTGCAACAAATCCTCAAATCCTTTTTCTCCACCTCGCAATAAAGCTACATTACAGACAATACCGAATACAGCTTGTTTTCACTCAGTGTGCACAGCAATACTGCAGGGCAGTAAAAGTATAAGAGGATCTTTTTTCTCCCTTTTCTCTTTTTTTTTTTTTTTTTTTTTNTTTTTTTTTTTTTTTTTTTGCAAATGTTTCAAAATAGCCCCCCTAATTGTAAATTTTAAAAAAGGGAAATCTGCCTTTTAATGCAGTGGAAAAGATTCTGATGCTTAATTCTTCATCTCAACCATTACAGCACAAAAGTAATGCCAGCATACACATTGACTTTGCATTATAGCCAAATTAATAAGAAGGAAAATAAGCAGAAATCAGCATTAAAATATACTTGGAAAATGGGGCAAATTAAAAATAAATGCCCGTCCCCAGTAACAGCCTGTCTTAACTTCAGCTGATGTAAATAAAAACTCCTGACTACTAGTTGAGACTTTACACTAACTTTGATTTCTGAGAGTTAAGCCTGATCTGAAGTTATTCTTATCAAACATGCTGGATTCTGTTCAGCTGGTGTGTGATGGATGATAGCGGAGAGGAGCGGCGGACAGGGCAGACCCTTACACCTGAACGGGCAGGGATGGCTCGGCCACATGCTGCTCGCATCATTACACAGCCTCAGCCTAGACCCCTGGTGCCGCCCTGATTGATGGGCTCCACCAGGCCAAACAGCCCGATGGAGGCGTTTCATCCACACTATAGCCCAGCCCATCCATCTTGAGTCCCTAGTAGAGAATAGTGTTACTGTACGTCCCATCCGAGGCCGGACTGCTCAGCCTTAATCCCACTCCCTCGTTGAACAGGCTGCATTAAAGGCAGGTTCGTACGCTAAATTGCCAGTGACAAAGCAAGGAGAGGGAATGAACACAATCCAGAATCTCTCAATTTGATCACATCATGCACCATGATTCATTGTAACGTGGAGAATGAGATCTATAAGTTTGATAAGGGTGGCACTGATCCGCGGTGCCCTTCTCAAAAAAAAAAAAAAAAAAAAAATTCCACTTCACTTCCTTGGAAAATTTCCTACATCATCAATTGTCACAGTTTTCCTGAGTGGATGTCAGTCACTCTCACAGTTTCACTTTCACACTCACTTTCTCACATTTTTATCATGTCGCTTATTTTGCAGAGTGAAAATTTTATCACTGCTGTTTTTTTTTTGTTTTGTTTTTTTTTAGTGGTTAAGGAGGAAATGAGAGTGTAAGAACAAAAGAAAAAAAACATTTGTTTTTACCATATAAAGTCACTATGAATTAGTGCTTTGGGAGCATCAGTCTTCCATAATTTGACCCAATTTCTGTTTGAAATATGGTGCAGCAGGACATAATGTGGGGAGGATCAGTTAAAACAGCCTGATGATGTAAACAGATGGGACTGCAGGATTCTGTAAAGGGAGGAGTTGGCTTTAAAAAATCATCTTAAAATCTGTAAATATGCTGCAACACACTGCAAAAATGTCCATTATTCATCATTTTGTCCCAGTTTTTGAGTCCTAAAAGTCTTATTTTCCTATAACAAGTAAAAAATATCTGCCATTGCAGTGAGTTTATTTCAGCCTGTTCCTTAAAACAGGACAGGATAAAGCAGACTGGAAATCAATAAAAATATTTTAGAGATTTTAAAACATTCTTAAAACAAGTTGATTTGCATAAGATGTTTACAACTCAATTTTCTTTTTCCAATAAAATTACAGCCAAATTTATCAAATTTGGTCAAGGAACTGGTGACATCTGGGGAAATACTTTGAATAAGTTATTATTTTATTGCATGATAAATTAATATAAGATCAATTCTATGCACGTGTTGCATATGTATCAAACATTTTCTGAATTATATTAAATTTAATTGTCATTTGTATATTTTCTGATTTTATTGCTTCACCTTGGATACGTGTATAACTATAATGCAATATAAATAGTTACACACTTATCCAAGGTGAAGGCAATAAAAGCCCATTTAGGGATCAGTTTTGCAAATTAGCCTTGGTTATAAATATTATATGTGTAATTAGTCTTTTCTGTGAATATTTGATGCTCATGTATCAGTCCCTAAACAAATAAACACATCTAACTATAAAAGCAGAAATTCTGTCTAAAGCACCAATATCTCAAGAATCCGGCACTGTATGAACTTAATATTCGGCAGGTTCATTGCTCAGGACCGAAGGACGTGCGGTGTCACGTGTGAAGTTGTTTGGATGAGCAATTCTCAAATAGAGCTGTGCCGGTAAAAAGTAGTCCACGCGGCAGGTTACCCTCCGGGCACGGCAGCATATGCTCTGCTCCAGTGGCAACCCAACCCCGTATAGCAAATAATGCTAGCTCACGAGGACGTGCAGAAGTTTTGACGTCGCTGTGCTGGTAAAAAGTAGTTATGTTTCACTATGTTGGAAGCTCAACTTTATGTTGTACTGGAACTAATAATAGCTAACAACACTACCAGGAGATAATGCTATTGTTAGCAAACTAAGATAGCTAGCGTTGCCAACCTGCAGTAGCTATGCTGCTACTGTTGTTAGCCACCCAACAAAACTTTGCTAATGTTATATTATCCACAATTAGAGATCAATAGTTCGTTGTTGAACGCTGAAGGGAAACGGAGTTGTAAGAGTTAATTAAGTATGTTAGCTTTGTATAAAGGGAAAAGCCACGCACACCATAAAGTCCAGCCCATTCCAAACAGGCACATTTTGAATGCGCACTGCACAAGTATAAATAAACCAAAATTATGTTTCAGTTTAGGTTGGAGATGCGTTACCATGGTTGCTTCAGGGAAGGAAGGTTATGGAAGGATGGAAATCTTTCTTTTCTTTTATAATTTTACTGAGACTTTTTTTTTTCTTTCTTTTTGGTGCTGTTGGTTTTAACATTGTAATGTCTTTTTGCATGTATTGTTAAATAGATGGATATACTGACCTGTAAAGATTTTGTGATTTTATTCTTTATTTCTGCAGATGAAAGAAAAGCCTGTGACCTGTGAATTTATGATAAGAAATGTACCGTATCGTTACCATGATACACTCCGTTGTTGGCGTTTCTTTTTTTTTTTTTTTTNTTTTTTTTTTTTTTTCCAGCAACATGTATTATATCTATGTCTAAGTAAGTGGAAATTCTAATGACATTAGCCATGATAAGCCAGTTTATCAAATTACCGGTTATAAGGTGTTAAACACAAGCTGTACAAAATCCACTGTGTGAATATTAGATGACATAATCATAAAGCAGGCGTTATGCTAAAAATAAAAGCAGATTCCTGCATTAGATTTGATAATAACTCTGTTTTTGCCTAATGGAAAGTTCACTATGAGCATTCTATGTAAACATTTTGCCAAAACATAAGGTCCTATTAAGGTCATAATGTCCTACTTGAGGAATTCATACTTGTCACGTCCTCATATCGAGAATTGCGGCTGCAAGCCATCCCCACGATTAGTTCTGACTGACAGCTTCAAAGTTGCAAACAGTGCACGTAGCATCTATAGAGCGCATGAATCCACGTGCAGCCTGTGAGATCCTTTTCACTACACGCCATTTCCTCATCCGCAGGGAGGAACGGCTGTAACAAATGAATGTCTTTCCTCCTGCCCCTTCGGATGTGCCACCGCTGCAGCCAGATGCAGCAACCAGATGTACACAGCTTGTCTGCTACCTTGCCGCTTCAATAACTCTCATTACGATAATTGTTGCTTAATGTTTTCATAATCTGCTGCTTATAGGAAACTGTTTTCCTGTCTATGATGCCATAGCTGCCTCCCCACGGTCCTATTCTCTGTGCTATTTTTTAAAATCTTTATTTATTTATTTTTTCCTCTCCCACCCCAATAATGAATCGGGAACTGTCCCAGCTGGCTGTTTTCCCTGATCGAAGAAAGTTTTGTGCAGAAATGCTGCTGGCTTGAATGAGCGACAGAGCCATCAGAGAATGGCCGATGGATTACACTCATCTGTTTAATGACTCACTCACCCGCCATGTTGGCACCGAGCACCAGCATCTGGCATTTGGGTGGCTGTGCACCTTCAGAGTTTACTTACATTTCACCTCTGCTGTTACAATGAGTGATTACCTGCTTTGCTCTACAAGGTGTGTTTCCGTCTTAAAACACACACCCTCACACACAGACCCATCAACTGGAGTGTTTGGTTGGAGCAATAATCTCAACCTGACAATGTCTAAATGAACTCTGCTGGGCCCCATAGATTCCTTTAGGTGGTACTCTGGAGGGTTAATCGTTAGGTGATAAAATCTCTTTGCAATGCAGCGACAATTACCCACTTATCACCTTTATAATCTGTGAAAATGAATAGAAACTTTACATAATGTAAAGTAATTGAATATGGAGTGGCTGATGCTTTGCTAAAGTAGCACTAAGGATATTGTGTGGCACTCAGGCGAAGCTATAATAATTTTATGCCTTACTGTAACCTCAACCTATATTTAAAATTCACATATAAGCAGCTAAAATTACATGGCCATCAGCCAGAGACCACAGCTACCTCTACTAACACGGAGAAAAAGAACACAGCAACCATTTTAATAACCTCCTTCCTGCAGTTTCATTTTACAGTTTGTAATATTTCATCAGTGTTAGATAAATAAAGCTACTTCTAGTGCACTGGATAAGAATCAAAGTATAGACTTCTCATTCTAGAAGATATATATATATATATAAATCAAAACAGAAACAAGCTAAATATTCTGCAAGTCGTTCTGAAATACTTAAGAAATGAGAATTTATTTATACAAGAGAAAACTTAGCCATAACAAAAAAGTTATCTAATCTTAAGGAGGATTTCACCATTTTAAATTTTTTGGTTGTGAAAATCTTTCCATTTCTGCTGAGCATGCAAAAAACAAACAATGCCTCGAAAACATTCTGAAGTATTTTTTTGTTTGTTGTTTGTTGATTGCAGATTGAGAGTGACGTTAAAACTGGAATCATTTCTAAAATCAAGTGTTTTGTTTTTTCTTGTTTTTACTCCAGCGAGCTTTTATTCTGTCTTGTTCCAAAATATCGAGATTCATTTCTAAAAAATTCCTGAAACAAGCTGATAACAGTTGGAAACGGGCTTCAGTAATCTCACTGCACTGGCAGAAAATGTCATCTTTAAAGTCATCTTGTTTTCTCTGAACATTAGTGCAGATGGTGCTTGATAAGATTATTTTCTTTGATAGCAAAAATCTAATTAAATGATCTTAAAACAAGCCGTGAGACTTCCTTGAATTCCAGTTTTTCCTGTTTGCAGCCTCCTTTAGCAGACATCTGAAAACCATCTGCAGCACTCCAAGCTTTAAATTACCCCTTGGGGTTTCCAGTCAACAAGTTGAGATTGAGTTCAGCTCTGTGTGCCGCCTGACTTAATGACGAGGATGAAAACATGCATACTGCAAAATTAAACACTTACAGTAGCTTTGCCATGTAAAAATCACCAGGCTGTCGGTGTGTATGCCATTAATGTCTGCTTTACCTGTCCAGACTTCTCATGTACGTCTGTACAGCTGCATTTACATTTTTAAACCAGTGATACTGAGGAAGTTGTAGTAGTAGTAGTAACAGTAGTAGTAGATGTTTTACTGCGTGTACAGCAGGTGCCAGTGCTGTAACCTGTCTCAATTAACTATATCCAACAGTTGCACTTCAGCGAGTATAATTAAATTTATGCAATTCATTCAAAGTCATTGTTGATAAAAACAAAGAAAAACTTTATTGTCCAATCAGAGTTAGAAGTTTGCCTTTGGTCTCATCTTAGACAATGTAGGATATAACTTAAAAAAAAAAAAAAAAAAAANAAAAAAAAAAAAAAAAAACAACTAGTACAGTACCTACACACCAACACATGCTAGCTTTTATTACATTATATCACAGATATATGATGTCATATGTACTTAAAGGTTTGAGCACCCTGAGGATGTTACATTACTGCCAACATTTTCCAAAAAGTAATAATGGACTATTATATTTTTAAATTGTTATGCTTTACCCTTAAATGTCATGTGGATATCAGCTTAAAAGTCCAGTCATTTTCAGGCTTTAATTCAGACTCCTTATTGTTATTTTACTGTAGAGGTATAAATACAAAAATAGGATGTTTTTTTTGTTTTGTTTTGGGTTTTTTTTTACAGCAGCTACCATGACCTGACCCAGACTTCATCACTTATGCAAACCACTTAATAATTTTTATTTTTGCTGGATTGTCAGTGATTTATTCTACATTTCTGATTTTTGTATGTGTGCATCAACCAAATATTGTTTTTGCTCTAAAACGTGCAGACAGTGACAGCGCTTCTTAAAGACCCCCTGAGTTTGCTTTCAGCAATAACAACGACTGACCAATCCATGTATGGATCATTCATTTCTCTCTAATTATCTCACATGTGCATTCTGCCTGCCGTGACATTTAGCAAGGGCTTTTTCACTAAGTCACAGGGTGGGCTGAGATGCCATTAGGTGATAAGGTTCATTTATTGTGGGGCTCTCATCAGCACATTTTCCTGCCTTAAGGCATAAAATACAATCCACACTGATTAGCATCAGTCCCATATCAGGAGAAACATAATAGCCCCATTCTGAAGGTGAATCTTTTGAGGGCACAATCTTTACTCAACGCAGACAATCACCACAGATTTTCTGCAGTTAGAGGATCATCTCCCCAGCTTTGCATCCTGAATGTTTCTCGCATGGCAGAGGAAGTGGTAATTTTGTATTCGCGTTTTGTCAACGCAGAGTCATGGGGAATTCTGTAATTAAATCATTAGGTAATGATACGTCCTTCATACTTATAGTTTGTACCTTGATCTAATGTTGCTGTCAAGGATTATTAATTGATATAAAGACAAATTAGATTCAAGCCAAAGTGTTTAACCAGAGCCGGTAATTGAAATGACCGAGTCCTCAGTGTGCCCTTGGGAACGAGCACCTAAAAAATAGTTTGTTTTCACTCCCAGAAGCCCTGTTAGACTTCCTGTATCTGTATCCCATTTGAGTATGAGATTACACAGACTTTAATGATACAATGTGCCTTTCCTCCCTCTATATTTAGCTGGCTTTCTATCAGATGAGATCTATTACGAGCAGCAGTGACACCATCTAATAATGAAGTTGATTATGTAAGAGAATCCACCTCCAGCGGTTGTTAGTGGATGTAATGGTTAGGACAGCTAATTACTTGGGTTGGTTATCTTTGATTTATATAGTCTTTCCTATCATTCCTTAATCAGCTGAAAGCAATGATCCACGCCCAGACAAAGCCCGTTTAATTAGAAAGCCTGCGATCGTGACAGAAATGCCAAGCTCCGAGAGGGCTGCTTAAAACCCAAATAAGATTGTCACATTTTCTACATTGATAATTCAAATAATTGGGGTGTAATTAGACACATCACCTTGTTTAGGGAGTATTAAGACAACATGCAAGTGGATCATTTACTTAAAGCTGGAGATCTAAGAGCAGAGCTATAAATCAGCTCTGTAAGCAGCTCACCTACAGCAAACGTCTGACCTACAGCTGTTTGCACTGCAAAAACAGGAATTCAGGCAAGTCTGGAGATCTAGTTTTAGGATTATTGATTGTTCTGATACAGAGTGCACAAATATAAAGAGTCACCCCTGTGTTGTCATCCATATACAAAATTAATCATGTGACCACAGATTTAGGTAGACTCAATTTCCCTGAACCTCTAATAGAGAAGATCCAGGTGAAAAGAAGTTGGTTTTCTGGGCTGATTTTGTGATATGTACTATGTATGATACTCAAGTATAAGCCGAGTTTTTATTACCAAATTTCACAAAGCAAATCGGGGGGTCAACTTATACAGGAGAAATTCAAATTTGATCCCAGAGAACAAAATCTCAAGGGGTGAAACTACTACCCATTACCACTACCCATGGAAAATAGTTTAAATCATATCTTAGAATGAGATATTTCCTGACNACTACCCATTACCACTACCCATGGAAAATAGTTTAAATCATATCTTAGAATGAGATATTTCCTGACAAAATATTTTATTCAGCACATTTTGCGGTGGCCAGTAAGCCATGATCCATCAGTTACGGTAATCAGCAGCTGAAATAAAGATTATTTACCGGTACCGGTACTTGGATTATTTCCAGAAATAATATAATAATAATAATAATAATAATAATATTCACAGGAATATTATGACAATACATAGAAAAACTGGTAAACTGCTAAATAAATAAATTGATGGAACAGCATCAGGGGCTTATATACAGGTTTCTTTAAAGGTCTAAATTTGCAGGTCAAAATCAGGGCTTAAACATGAGATCCACCTATACTTGAGTATATACGGTAAGTCTAAATACAGTTTTTGACACTTTGAAACCTTTGCAATGATTTAATGTGCAAAACACACACTGATCTAACAGTACTCTGCCTTGCTGCAGCAGCACCGTGCACAATGAATGAAAATATGTCAATTTAGGTACTGTCTCTTTAAGGCCCTCTCTTGAAAAGCCAAAAGCCATTCTGATTAGTCAACTGCTTCAGGCCTGAGCTGGCAAGATCTGCAAACTGCCAAACACAGTTGCTGGCCAAACGCTGGCTCACTAGCCTCGTGTGTGTGTGTGTGTGTGTGTGTGTGTGTGTGTGTGTGTGTGTGTGTGTTGGTGGGTAAAATTCACATGTTACATGTTGATGTAAACATGTCGTTGGAAGCAAAGGATGAGTCACAAATGAAGCTTGTTTCTCTTACTGGATGCATTCATATAGGTGTTAACCTCAAATTTTGCAACCTTAACACGTACTTCCTGCTGTATTTCACCATAAAAATGAGGGGAAAAAATATAAAGAAAAATGTCCCCTTTAAGGTGACACACTTTGGGCTAGTAAATTTAGCCCGACATAACTTGCTGTGTGAAGGTTTTTTTTTTTTTTGGGTTGCGGGGTGAAATGTGCACCATCTCTAAAAATACAGCTAATTTAAACACAAGCGTGAGGCTGGGAAGCATTTTCTAACGTTACACGTCTGAAATCATTATGCCACAAAACAAACGGAGGACTGGATGCCTGGGAGGATCTAAAAAAGAGCAGCAGAGGAAAAGTCAGGAGGGCCGTCAACTTGACCAGCAGCAAGGGAACAGAGAAGAGATGGAACATGAAGCTGAAGAGATATATTGAGGAAATCGATAAACAAAACAATAGCCATGAACAGGTTATGACAGATGGACACACACACACACACGCATACACACTCCTTTTCATCCAGACTGTGCAAACATTGTGCTGAAAGGTAGTGTTTGCTGTTACTATCTGTTTGGAGAGCATATGCGCACAATATGAAAGAAATAGTTTTGTTAGAATAAAAACCAAAAATGTAAAAAGAAAAAAAAAAAAAAANAAAAAAAAAAAAAGAACAGAATTAAACTTGAAGCTTAAATTAAATAGTAGTAGCTTAGTGGCATTACACTCCTGAATCACTACAAACCCACTAATTGGGACACATGGCATGAATATAATGAGTGCAGGATTAAAACAAAATACAGCCCACTTTGCAGAACTAAAATGTTATATTTGGTGTTTCTTAGCTGTTTATGAAATTGCACATCCTATTTAAAATGTATTCTACTACATTCAACTTTGAGATCAGTTATTCTGCTATGTATATAGTGTGTTTAATAAGGGCCATACTACAGGTTTAATGAAGGTCACATACTTGCTGAAATATAGTTGTTGAAATGTCACTTTCAACTAAATTTAGCTTGCTTTTAACTTAGAGGCCAAGATATCTTTCACCAGAACCACGCTTTCTGCAGCACAGGAAGCAGAACACAGACCTGAAGAGCTAAAACGTTCTGTGTTGTGCAGATTTTAAAAGTTTGAAGTACATGCTGTATGATATTTTTTTTTCCACAGAGAGCCTTAACATCTTGCATTTAACCTAAATTTGAACAATGAGTTTAATTAAGACTAGCAGAATACTCCAGATTAAATTTAATTTTGCATTTGCAATAAGAATTTTGCAGGTGTGTGAAACAAAAAGAAACATAGATTGTGCATCTAACGCAGGCAGGCATTTAATCTGATGTGCCACGTCCCCAAATGCAACTGCTGAACACTCTCATGTGATTGGTTGCCTCTTTTATGTAATTTGGGCAGTTTCTACTTCTTGTTTTCAGAAAATTGCGAGGCAATCGAGGCTAAAAAGAGATATTAACATAAGGTTATACTAACTTTTCACAAATGCTGGAACTTTTCTTCATTTCAGACCAAGAAACCAGGACCATTTTGTTACTGGAACTACATTTCTGAACCACATTTTAGCTCCTTCTCCAGGGTAAGTACTTACTTGAGTATAAGCCAATCTCGTTTATAAGTCGACCCCCTGATTTTGACCTGCAAATTTAGCTTTTTAAAGAAACCTGTATATAAGCCCCTGATGTTTTTCCATCAATTTATTTGTTTAGCAAATTACCTGCTGGATATTGTCATAGTATTCTTGTGATTTTCTGAAAATAATCCAAGTACTGGTACCGGTAAACATGATATTTATTTCAGCAGCTGATTACTGTAACTGATATTACTGGTATTGGCCTCCGCAAATGGCTGCCGCAAAATATGCTGGATAAGATGTTTTTTCATGAAATATCTCATTCTAAGGTATGATTTAAACTATTTTCCATGAGTAGTGGTAATGGGTTGTATTTCCACCCCTGGAAATTTCGTTCTCTGGGATCAAATTTGAATTTCTCGTGTTTAAGCCGACCCCCCCCTATTTGTTTTGCAAGATGTGGTAATAAAAACTTGAGTATATATGTTACTCTCTGATGGCTTAGGAACTCCTGGATAGAATTTGTAAATTGTCTCATTTGCTTTAAGTTTCTTATTCTTCATGGTGCTAGAAGCTTGGCGGGAAAGAAAAGAACCCACTGAGAAAACCATGTAGTTCTCAGTGATAGTTCTAGGTAACGCAGTTCCTGATTTAGTTTGAAGGTCAGAAAACACATTATGGTTTACTGCTCTTGTGACTCAAATGCTCCTCAGGCTGGAATAAACAAACAAAACTCAAAACTGAAGTGAATATATTAGCATTTGTTCACAGCTCCATGTGACAGCAGTTTGATAGCCTTTGAGAGTGAGTGAAGTTGGATTTTGTTTGGTGTCTGGTGTCAACTTAAACTTCATTGTGAGATGAAATTAGAGAAATAAAACATGGCACTATCAGCCTTCAAAACCTCCTCAGAATTTGGTTCTAGAATAATTTCTTTTGAAACCGAACCTTGTTGGGAAATGCTTAGTATGGCTCTTGTGGAAATGAAGAGATTTGTTTTCCAGTAACCATAGCGAAGCAGACATCCCCATCATCATCATGTCAAAGCATCCCTGCAGCAGAAAGCAGCAGAGGACCAGCAGACCATGAGTCCTCCCACTGTCTCTCTGCTGCTCACAATGCAAGGACACCTCTGACCACAGGATGGGCAGGCTGAAAGAGGAAAAACCCAACCTAACACACTAGCGCTCTTAAAAACACTTTTTTTTTTTTTAATATATATTGTCCAGTCTTGTTGTTCAGTGGCGTCTTTCTTATTCCCGCAGATACGTAACAAACATGTTACCCACATACATGTTAAGTACAAAATGCTGCATCATACTAAACCAAAAATTTCAATCACATTGTATTTTTTGAACCATGAACAACTAGAGAGACTTCTATTGCCACTTGCACAGATTAAGTGAAAGATAAATGTTAAAGCACATCTTCATGGCCATCCAATAGTAGGGGAGACGTGATTCTTACGATCCAATTATGAAGGCCAGCGTCTTTTATGCTCGGATTTTAGATGTCTCTGAAGATTCTCAGTCGCCCCGATCTTTGGATATGTAGTATTGGTTGAAGACGTCAACTCAGAACAGAAGAAGCTTTTATCAGTCGCCGAAAGTCTTCAAAACTAATGCTGCCTTCACAGACCTCGGAAGTCGAATTTTTCCCAGTTGGAAGCTCCAACTTCCAACCTCAAACCGTTCCAGCCAAATGTAATCAAAAAAGCATAGCTGAACACCAATAAATACTGTAAAATTAATTAAACTTCGTAATAAATGCTAACTAAAGTAAAGTCAGACTACAGGACTGTCTGGTTATGTTGTTTTACAATGATATTAATCACAGTGGGTATTAAACTTTATGCAGAGGAGTAATATTATGAAATTATTTAGACTTACGTATCAATGGCAGACAGTTATTATACAAAATAGTGAGCTTGGCGATATATTCTGACCTTTTTCTTTCAATTTTATGCAAAAAAAAAAAAAAAAAANAAAAAAAAAAAAAAAAACTTTATTTGCCTTCTAGCTGATCATTTCCATTCACAAAGCTCGCTTCCACAGTGCCGCCATGTTGAGTGACGTCATACTCGGTAAGTCGGGGTAGATCATTTTGGTCCAGCCAGAGCTCCAACATCAAGTGCCGTTCCAGCGCATTTTTCCAAGTAAGAAGTCGGAAAACTCTGAGTTCCAAGGCCAGTCGAACGCAGCATAAGCAAAACTCCAGTTGCCTTGAACTGCTAGATATCGACTTGTTGAGCCATTTTCTAATGCTTTTCATGCTTTCTGACTGACAATAATCTACCTATACTGTTTTCAGTCCACACATATACACACAAGTAAAGATAACCTGCTCACTGTCAATTATGATTGTGTCAGGGTTGCACGGCCGGGTTAAAACATGAGAAATTTGATCAACCCTTTCCCAAAAGCTTAACACAATTACATCTCAGGGTTCACCCTTGACCGCCCCCAGCAGGACCAGGCTTGCAATGCTAAATGGGTTTTGATTCCATGTTCTCTGAACCAAAGAGCAAACCTTCTTTCTTTACATTATTCATCAATTATACATGACACACTCTTTGCAGACATACTAATCTCTCCACTGACAGAAGTATCAACAGACCACAATGTACTGCTGCCACAAGCCCTGAGGGGGACGGCTACTGTCACACATGCTGTCTATATCCTCTATGTCCATGCAAACACCTTTGATTGAAAATAACATAATCACCTCAGAGGTTTCAAGTCTCTCTGATAAGCACAGAGGACAAAGCAGACGAGGGATGATAGCAACAATGCAAAACCTCCGTTATAAGAATTTTTGTCTATAACTGAGCCCAAAAAGTCTCATTTTCTCAAAACAAGTTGATCTGTATTTGTAAGAAATTGACTACTTCCAATAAAACAGCAAACTTCATCTCAAAATCCTCCTTAAATACTCAGAACACTGCAAACCGGTGATATCTAACTTTGTCAGAGTATCTGAGGGTGGATTTTTTCTTTCTTCCTTTAAACCAACATGCAGAGCTTGTTCCCCTTGATCATTCGTCTTCATCATGCACTGAATTGATGAAGCATTTATTTGTTCATGCTATTATTAGTTCACACTTTGGTTTTCATCAGTAACTCAGAAGCCATTTCATGATCATCTCTGAGATGACATTGAGATGATATTACTCTGTGTGCCATAGCTTCCACAGTCAGACAGTTCCAATGTATTTTAGTGCATCTAATATAGCCTGCACAGCATGGGTAAAAGTGAAAGATTATATTCTGAGGCTTGTGGTTCATTAAATTGTAATGTCATATGTATTTGGAGAATTCTCTGAAGTGAAACTGTCCACCTTTCTTACTGCCTTCACCTCCTGGAGCAGACAGGTTTGTGGGGGAATGCTAATGATCCGTTACTTTGACTTAAATCTGTATGACAAAATCACCTTTTCTGTTATTACCTTTATAAGAATATACAGCATAGTTGTCTTCCTTCGAATATAAATATGCATTATTTCTAAAAATCATTATAGCAGAAGCACCAAGTGAGGGAAAAGCAGCATCCTTGCTTCCTATATATGCACAATCTCCTTTTTCTCATAAAAGAGGATGCATGTTTATTTGTCCTGCCCCCTGCATTTACCAGACAAAGACTGATAGCAGCGATATCACATTAACATTTTAAAATAGCCCTTAATTATAATCAACACAATTCAGTTAAGATGAGCTTAAGATTCATGTATGTTAATTACTAAATTAAATGGCTGGTAAGCATCGTGTGCCAAAAAAGCCTCAAGTGCTTTTCTCTTATCGCTGCCTGTACTTTGATTGTTAGCGGAGTCATTAAATGTCACGATAACACTACATAACACAAGAATAGTCTACGTGCAAATATCACATTATCACATTCTGAAGCACAGGCCAAGTCACAACGAATTACACAATGTTATCATCAGGAAATATTTCATCGGCTGACATTTTGCCAATATAATTAGAATTTACCTCTTAATGCAGTGCAATGCTGACTTTGGACGAGAAAGTCATCAAAGGCTGTGACAAACTGCTCAAAGCTAAATTAGCAGCAGCGGAAAACGCTCCACCGACACCTTTGACTATCAAAAGATGGTGCTGCCAAAACATGACAATCACCAGATAGTTAAGCCTTTTTCAGGAATGTCGTTACCTAGGGTTCCTCCTTGCAAGTTCACCGAGTATTTCACAGCTGCATAAATGCCACATTCTGCATCTAGGTGTTATGTGCAAATATTCCCATAAGACAGAAGTTTTACATGCACGCCTAATGAGCAGCGATGTAAAAACTGACTCATTATCTATAAATGTGCCATTTGGCTGTTAGGAAGCGCACAATCAGGTGCTATGAACGTGCCACATGCCAGAGGTCGTGCAAATAAAACAAACTGTTTAACTACTGACCAACAGATGGCGTTCTACTGCAGATAGTATAATATTATCATTAAAAATAAAAGTGATTTACAATATGGATACATTTTTACGCTGGCTTTGTAATTTCCTTTCATTCGCTGTGTGACCTTGGCCTAAGAACGGCCATTTAGCAGAGAGGTGTGTTAAATGGAGCCTTACGACATCTGACTGTAAATTCTACTTTTATTTAGCTTGATATGACATATTGTGCTGCATTATCGTCGCCAAAGTCAAGGAATCTTTTGTATGCGTGTTTCAATGATAATGGAAGGAAACAAAGGAAAGTTTCACCAGATTGAAGCAATGAGCAAGTTTGTCCGACTTATTGACATTCACTTTACGCGACTCATATCTTGAAGCTTCATGGCTATGATGATCTCATATTAACAACTTCTTTCTGGATCCTCTTACTGGATTATGGCTTAGTTGCTGTTTTATATCATCTTGTAATATTTCATTATTTTCTGCGTCTTTTTGTCTGCTTCCCCACCTAGCTATTGCACACCTGGCTGGTCGAGGAGAGGGAATCCCTCCCCTGAGGTTTCTTCCTTTTTTCCTTAATGATCAGGTTTTTTAGGGAGTTTTTCCCTCGTCTTCTTAGAGAGCTTGAGCTGGGTCGGGAACCATCCATGTGTGGGCCTGTAAAGCCCTTTGAGACATTGTATGTGATATTGGACAACAAATAAACTTGACTTAACTTGACTTTTACCTCTGATCATTTCATCAAAAACAGTATTATTACATGAGTGTTTTCTTTACAGGAAACTAAAGAGACATGATTTTATTTATGTTGGATTTATCAGTTTCCAGCTAGTGTTGGTTCTAAATGCTCCGACTGCTTCTACATCCCAAGAACAAAATTAACACTAAAAAAAGCGACATCATCTATGAAATCCCATGCCTCTCGTTGGAGAGACAGGCTGTTTCTATTTGGCAGACAAAGGAAAGAACATAAAATGGATTGTAGAAAGGAGACATCTGACGCACTCAGGCAAAGGAACGAAAAGCCAGCAAAAAAATCTGAAGCCTGGATCTCAGACCAAAACAAGAGCAAAAAAAGAGGACCACATCATGGACTGGAAGGGGCCAGAATTACCACAAATGAAAGCAACAAACCCACCAATGGATTAAAGACAGAATAGAAATCTGAAAGCGAGTCCAGCATGCAGATAACTGAGATGAAGGAGCTCTCTGTTTTAAAACGCTGTCATAAACCTTTTTTTCAAGTACTTGTTAACTTTGGCATTTGGTGACATTTGACAACAGGAAGAAAACAGTTAATCACAGATATTTAAAAAAAAAAAAATGGAAACAGCTGCCTTCTATTGCTGAAACACAGTCCGTTTACATGCAAACTATACTCCAATTTTTGACTGGACTGTATTTAAGGTAAAAAAAAAAATAAATAAGATTTATATGGATGAAATAAATTGGATTCTGTTGTTTGCCAAATATATGATTTATTGCTTAATCGGTTATGAGGGCAAAGTATGGCAGGCAAGGAAATGCGCAGGTAAATCAATTTACAATCAGATAATCTACACTACAGGCCAGAGTGTGAGTGTGAGTGTGTGTGTAGGGGGACTGCTGACGAAACTAGCTGCGCTGTCAGCTCTCAGTCAGACATTCGGTTTCACTTTGCAGCAGAGAGCAAGCGGAGGATTTTGACTCATTACGTTGCAGCAATGTCCCGCATATAATATAAATAATGCATATTGAAAAGTATAATTTGCTCAGAGTCCAGAGACAGTTGTCATTTGGTCCGGACCCAAGTCCAGATTTTGAGGATAACTGGGATAGGTAATCCATCATCGCGAACAAGACGTGTATTCAGGTTTTATTAGAAGCTACGTAATTTTAGCATTTAAGTGCAATAAAAAGCATGGAGTGATCTGAAAGTGCTTCCTTGTGGTGCATTCAAGTGCTGTAGTGAAGAACTGACAACAGGAAGTCTGGAAAGTCTGGAAGGAAAAAAAAATTAATTCACTGTTCCAGTACAATGCTTTGGGAAATGGCTTTCAGTCACATTACATGTATGAAAATTGAACATATTAAGCTCGAACATGCAAAATGGTCCTTTAATAACTCTGCAGTAAAAATTACCAAAAACACAAAAACAACTAATTAAAAACCTGCGCAGAACAACAGATTTCATTGAAAATTCTGTGTGGTTTTGTCAGTTTGAGTGAATATTTCACATCAGTGATCCAGTGTTAAAATGAGAAACACTGATTAATGCAGCTTTAATTAAGAAACATTACAGAAACAATTCACAAACTGACTGTTGTATAGAAAATCCTTCTAAACACAGAGAATAAAGCAGTCTTTAGTTTTTCTGCTGCTCCCTTCGCTTGAGCCATAACAACCAGCTCAAAATATAAGATACTTCTACTAAAGTAAAATATCTGAGCGCTTCATCCACTACTCACACAACGATTTATTTCTTTGCATTTATAATCCAAATTCAAGCTTCACCGTCGGGATCAATTCAGTCTTCTGTCCAGATGTTTAATTCCTTTCTGCCATTGATAGCTGGAAAATTAAAATTCACTGCCCAAGCCTGAGACTCTTCTTTCCATATTTGGATTATATCTACCCAAACATACACCAGCAGCCTATTTTTCTAGCACTTTCCAATACATGGCAACTCCCAGAGAAATTAATTAATAAGGTCAAAGCTCGGGTTGCTTGGAGTTCAGCGCTACCTGACCAGAATTAAGTGGCTAAGATGAGTCTGCCCTCGCCGTCTGATGGAGAAGCAGCTGACAGTGGTGTCATCGCTGCTCAGCATTGCTTAGATGCTAAATCACTGCAAAAAATCTCCACCTGAATAAGCATTTAGCTTGTTAATGTGTTCTTAAAAAAAAAAATCATATTTCCATAAAACAAGCACAGAATCTGACAATAAGGTGGGATTTTCCACTGCTTTCTGAAATAAATCAACTTATTTGAATGGATGGATGGATGGATGGAAACAAGTTTACCCATGTTCTTTATCCAGTCTTATGTCAAGAAACTTACACTTCCAAAAAAGATAGTAGTATTTATTGAGCTCAAACAAGGAAAATCACCAGTATGCTCCTTTAAAACATCACAAAAAATGTTTTGCAAAGCGCCAAGGAAGCCTAAAGGACAATTAACTGGAGGAATCTTCTGGAATCAAATGTCATTTTCTTGACTCTTGTGCAGCGATTTGTCTTATTTGCATCACAAAAACAGAAATACATGATTATGCTTTAACATTTTTAATTTTCACCCATTTGGAATTCTTTGACTTTGAATGGTTTCTATTAGGTAAACTGCAGAGTATTATAATCATATAGTGGTTATTTCCTCATCAGCATGTTCCTCGGCCTTTCAGCTCACATTGTGCTGAAATGGAGTGGACGCTCGCTGACCTTCTCACCGTGTTCGCCATCATAAAGTGATGTGAAAAGGTCATGGGGGACCAAACTCATACTAATCATATCTGTTCTCATTGACAGGATTGCTGCAGTTACACATATTAAATATATCCGTATTCTCTGAAGTGTCACTATTTTCCACATGAATGTTTTTTAACCGTATTCCACAGTGAGTTCAGCATTTATGGAAGCAGCCATTTTCTGATTTTGGAACGCTACAGGTATTCCCTGATTTAATTTGGGATCATTTGTATGCAGATTCTCGTCTCTGTTAATGTCAATAGAACACATTAATGCATCCTCATGTTGAGGATCAGATGCTTTTGGGTTGAGATTATATTTGATGAAGCCTTGGACAGATTTAATGATTCGGGATGAAAGTTTATTGATGAGTCGATAATCATGCCACTGTGTGTATAAATAAATGCACAGTCATACCACATTATATTATAACTTTCAACTTTTGTATGTTTTTCTGACTAAGCAGAAACATGTAGACAGAGACGAGGCAAGAGTATTGTTCTCTATTCAACCACTGAGCATCTATTATATTAAACTGATTTGATGCAATTGAATTTATTTTTTCCTTGTTGTGTCCTCTAGACAGCATATATGGAAACATAACAAAAAACTACAAACATAAGAAAGACAGATAACAAAGAGCATCCTTCACACATCTCCATCCTAACGCACAAATACACAAGAACAATAAACACTTAAATACAGCCAAGTTAGTTCCATTCTTTATACTTCAAATATTTAGGCATTTTTGGTCAAATGCAATAATAACTCTAATTAACATATTTCTGTCGTGATCAAAACAAGAACAAACAAGTGTTTTAATAGCATTCACCACCTTGTTCATCTGTACAAATCAAAAGATTTTGTAAAGCCATCAAGATATATTTAGTGGAGTAAAAAGGACAACAACTCCGCTGAAATGTAAAAACGTGATTAATTATATGTTATGCTGTGTTATGTTGGTCCCATTGGACTTTTATACTCTTGTGTTTATGAGACAGAAAGAAAAGCGTACATATGATGCAGGTGTCCATGTTCTTATTGTCATGCTGGAATCTATTTTGAAACCTTAGCAATGCTTTATCCACTTCTACTCTCCCTTGCTGCAACACTGCAGTGCACACTGAGGACATACAGTCCATTTTAGGCCTGTATGAATTTTTAGGCCTGTTTGAATTTGTTAGCCCTCCCACCCTCCCAAAATGCCTGCTCTGTTCTGACTGGCCTGGTGTATCTAACCAGATGTGCAGGCAGTTNCCCTCCCAAAATGCCTGCTCTGTTCTGACTGGCCTGGTGTATCTAACCAGATGTGCAGGCAGTTAAATCGAAAAGTGTTACATGTTGATGTAAACACGTAACAGAAGTAAAGGATGAATTAAAAATGAAGCTTTCAGGGCAGCTCAGCACCAATGGGTTTGTGTTACTTGATGTAATCCTCTTGTCACCTTTAATACCTCAGGATGTTACCTAAGTATAAAGCCAGAAATCTCCATCCGTCTGTCTGAGCAACAATATCTCTAGAACCCGGCACTGTATGAAGTTGATGTTCTGCAGATTTACTGCTCAGGACCCAAGGATGTGCAGTGTCGCGTGTGAAGTTGTTTGGATGAGCGGTTCTCAAATTGAGCTGTGCCAGTAAAAAGTAGTCCGCGTGGCAGGATACTCTCCAGGCATGGCAGCATACGCTCTGCTCCACAGGCACTTATGGCAGGCTGCGACGCACACCATATGCACACCATCCGGTCCGAACAAGCACATTTTCAATGGCCACTGCAAACAAACTACCTCACGAGGACGTGCAGAACAAAATTATGGCAGGCAGTAGCACACACCATAAAGTCTGGCCGGTTCCCAATAGGCACATTTTCAACGGGCACTGCACTAGTTCTATGTCACTATAATTTAACTAAAAAAAATTACAAAAACAATCCCATATTTGACAGTTAATAAAAAACAAAGTTTATTGTTTCAGATGAAGAATGCCTTTTTTTCCTCGTTTCAACACAGTGCAGTACTTTTACGATGCAGTGTGACATCTTTTTAAAGGCAGTGACAAACCTGTCAGATAAACACGACATTTTCAAGAAATCTGCTCATCTTCTTCTTTTTCCGAGCTGATTTGCAGCCTGGAAGTCTGTAGCAACAACGAGTCGCTTCAAACTGGCCACATCAATAACAGACACAGGGCTAAATAAATACATTTGGGCGAGGCGCTTCCTCATATCAAGAACTGTCCTTTATGTGACAGATAAAGAGTGTTTTATCAGCCCTGCCACTATCTCACACCACGGAACATTCAAGAAGAAAAGTGACGTTACATTATGTGAAGCTCTTTACTCTGCACACATGGAAATAAAGACTTTTTTCTCATTTTAACATTACATACATATTTAATGATAAATTCCTTGATCAAATGTTAACAAAATGGTCACCCCACCACCGAAAATTAAAACTGAGCATTGGGGACCTGTTATGACTCTCATATTGATCTTTTAATACACAGAGTTAGCAAATTGTTGTTAATGTTTTCTGATGGCATTAAAGGTTACTCATGTCAGTAACGTTTGAGGACAAAGCAGTTCAATTATGATCAGTGAAACACATCAAATAATTTGAGGAATTCATAAGAAAACACGGTAACTCCACAGCGTCACGCCACATAAGCATCGCGATCATTTAAGCTCCTTCATCTCATCGTTGTCCCATTATCGACACGTTGTTGTCACAGATGAAAAACAATGAAGATCTGCGCGTTAATGAATTGTTACATAATTAACATCTTTCCTCTTTTCTCTGGAATCAAAGTGAAACTGACATGTTAATTGGCAAAAAAAAAAAAAAAAAAANAAAAAAAAAAAAAAAAAAATTTTAAATAAAAATAAATTTTCTGCTTTCAAGCTCTGCATTTTAAGAGATTAACGCAAATATAAGGGAGATAAGAGATCTACACACTGGGAGTCCGGTGGACAGGAGGTTTGTGTGTGTGTGTGTGTGTGTGTGTGTGTGTGTGTGTATCACATGTGAGAGACGGACACAGAGATGAGGCATGAGGAAGCGGCACAGTGCCACTGGAACAGTCATCCTCAAAGTCCAGACTGGACCAAACCACATCTGTCTCTGGACTCTGAGCAAATTATACTTCTCGTATTATTTGTATTATCTGAAAAAACATCGCTGCGACGCAACAAGTCTAATTCTATGTTTTCTCCATTGCAAGCAATGCTCCGAATGTCCGACTGCTCCACTATCTGTGTGAGAATGTCTACTCTGCTTTGGTCCAATCACATTCAGCGTCCCGTCATCTCCATGACAACGATGGGTTGACACGGCGTTGGGCTCATTGAGAGTTGACAGCGCAGCTAATTTCGTCAGCAATTAGCTTGACTCAAGGTCAGCTTGGTATCAGGAGAGCCCCCACTCCCCCACCCCCTCCACGACACAATCCAACCCTGACTTGACTGACCTTAACAAAACGGACCGTTGTCTTACTGAACATTTTCTTTATGGATCTTTAAGACTTGTATTTTAGTACCTCTGCACTAGAATCTGTACAAGATCAGATGAAAACTTGCTATTTAAAAAAACTGACTGATCAGATGAGTGAGCTTATCTATCAAATGTATTGATAGATAAGCTAACACGTGAGGCAAATACAGTTTAAAACGTCACCAGATTTATACTACTAAAATTTATCACCAGATTGAAACAGGTCTAAATTTTTTTGAATGACGGTGTGTTTTATGAATTGCTTCCCCGACACGTAAATAAGGAAATACTGTAGTAACGCCTCTTCCAAGGAAAACGCTAAAAGATGCCGGTAACAAACGTTTAGGAATGAGGGAACATGAATGAATGATGACATTTGCCCTTATCGACGCGTTAAATCTGGGGCTGTGTTTTATGAATTCCCCTCTATATTTTTTTTCATCATTCAGAAAAAAATCTTCAATTATGAATGTAGATTAAACATTAAGGATTGGGATTTAGATAATGGGTAAATAATGACGCCTCTGCGGTCTAAGTTCTATGATAAATGTATGATAAAAGTTTGTATGATTGTGGGCTAAAGGCACACAAACTGATGGATACAGTAAAAGATGGAAATTCACCTTCTCAGACTGTGACTGCTGCCTGTATAACAGCTGTTAGTCATTTGTCTTCGTATGGTCAATGAAGCAGTATTGAATCCAGCTGCTCGAGAGGATTTCACCTATTACACACATCTGCTTTGGAGTTTCTCTGTCACTTTATGGCCCGGCATCATTTCTACAGACGAGTTTGCAAACTTTTAAAAAAGACGCCACCGTGAATAGAGATTAAAATAAGAAATTTAACTTCTTAATCTGCCACTTTAAAGTGAAAGAAATGAAAACCTTTTTGTTACTCAGCACACCGCGGTGAAAATAGATTCTCTTATGAAGTGTATCCCACAACCCTGCGCACTCATGAAGCATAACTTTCCGACATGTAATTGTGTTGTCGGAAATTAATAATAATTGTTGATATCGTTTGAGAATAGCCTGCCTGGTTATTTGCGAGGCCTAAAATTATTTTTCAGAGGAAGGCTAATGGAACAATTTTCCAGATGAGAAAAAAAAAAAACTTGGCTTCTCTGCTCTAAAAAATTTTTGGCCCCAGAAATACAGTCAGTACATGCAGACGTGTCTCGTGGGAGAAAGATGCTAATGGACCTTAATCTGCATACATTAGCATATCACAAAAATGAACAAGGACATAAAGAGGCACCGTGTCTTTATGACTTCGCTGCATTAACTCTTTCATGAATGACTGGATGAAAACAGGAAATGTAGCAGAGCATCAATGGAAAACACACTTTTTCTTCTGCAAGGTATTTCTAAAAAATTAAAAAAGATTATTGAATTGTCTTTTACGTTATGTGTCATTGTGCTTCTGTACTTGGCAGCATTTCAGAGTTAAACCTGTGCACACAACAGTTTTGTCCTGTAGGCTGAATTAAATTTTCATCAGTCACATTCAAACTCAAATATACTGAGCACATGGAGAGCCACATAACACTTATAAGCAAATTATAAGAGTGTTTAGGCATCAATAAAAACTTCCAGTATGGGCATTAGGCCTTCTAAGAATTTTTTATTTTTTTAAATAATCTCTAAGTGCTGTTGTAGAAAAGCCTTATCTAGATGAAATCAGTCAATGCAAAGCTTTTTGTTCAGCTTAAAATGTGTCTGGAAGGAATCTTTAAGTAGTCTGTGACCTTTATCAATCCATGTCTATGTCAACCCATGTCTATATGATCAGCAGGAACTGGAACGTCAATACATGCTATTCGTGTAGCTGAACTACAGAACTCCAGACAGTTATTTTTGACTGAATAAAGGAAAACAATGACCAAGATTTTGAGGGAGAAAACAACCAACAACATGCAGGCATTCTCCTGCTTTCCATCAGGAAATATGGAGCTGGCAAAAAACCAAACCAAAAGTCAAGTCAAGTTTATCTGTAAATATCACATAGCCTACAGTGTCTCAAAGGGCTTTGCAGGAAACAATGCCTGAGCTCTCTGCGGACCCTTCTCACGTCAGACACTTCGGCTTGTCATTGCAGGAAAAGCACAGGTGTAATTAATACCATGAATGATGACTCTGTTCTATTTATCTCTGCTAGTAAGCCAGAGTGCACAATACCAGGATCTCTGGCACAGACGTACCTCGATGGAATCCAACTAGTGTGAGTGTTATTAATTCCCTGCAATGACGATTCAAAAGTCTGTCAGGAGAAGGGCCGAGATCAGGGGTTCTATCCCTTTTTGAAACAAGTTCCACCTCTCCAACAAACTGCCAACTCTATGAAACCTCATGCGGGACAAGTTGGGCTATTTTCAATAAAAAATATCTAACCATAAAGACAGAAATCTCTGTCCGTCTGTGGCACCAATATCTCTAGAACCCAGCACTGTATGAAGCTGAAATTTGGCAGGTATAACGCTGAGGACCCAAGGACATGCAGTGTTGTGTGCAAAGTTGTTTGGATGAGCGGTTCTCGAATTGAGCTATGCCGGTAAAAAGTAGTACGCATGGTAGGATATGCTCGGCTGCAGCAGCATATGCTCTGCTCCATGGGCACTTACGGCAGACTGCGACGCACACGATAAAGTCCGGCCCGGTCTGAACAGGCACGTTTTCAACAGGCACTACCCTAGTCTTAATGAATGCTGAATTAAAAGAGAATATAATTAAACTAAAAGAACAATTTCTTAAAAGAACACAACAAACACGATGATGCTATCCATGTCTTTCATGTCTGTACATTTACAACTGTTATCACGACTGGCTTCAGTTGATGTGTCAGGTCACAAATCACGCTCGTAAGGACACATCACAAACTCAGATTTCAGGGAAGCAGAGGGATGTGAAAAGAGCTTCAAAGAGCTTCCATTAAAAGCCAAACATCTAAAGAAAGTAACCAAAAAACAAAAAAAAACCCAACACATTTTAGACTAGAGGTTCATGAACATTTTAAGTAAATGCACTGTATACATCTGTTGTTCTGCTTATTGCCATGTATTAATAGAACCATAACAGTGATTTTGCATGTTTAATTCCCAACAAATACTATCCACGTTATACACAATATACATATTACTGACAACCATTATCGAAAACATAAAACTGTATTTTAGTTTTTCTAGTATTTTGCCAAATTCTGTAATCTTTCAAAATCAAATGTTCAGGTGATACACCCACCTTAAAATTCAGTGTTTCACCTGCTAACANAATCTTTCAAAATCAAATGTTCAGGTGATACACCCACCTTAAAATTCAGTGTTTCACCTGCTAACATGTGTGTTTGAATGTAGAAGGCAAAGTCATTTTTAATTTCTCTGTAAAAGCCATTTACTCCTGGGATTACATTCCCTGGCGGAGACACACATTGTCTTCCATCCAGCACGATGTTGGACCGGTTAAATTAAGTAACTTCGAGACAAAATGTATTTTTTTAATTTTAATATCATACTGGAATGAACTGAAACCAATAGCAGCCTGGAAGGTAGGAAAAACAATTATAATATTTATGAGTAGTATGCTTTGGGAAATGGTTGTTAGTAACGTAACGTGTATGCAGGTTGTATATAATGGACTCAAGCATGCAAAACTACTGGTATGATCCTTTAAAACAGCTAACATATTTCCCAGCATGTCGTTTCACTTTAATCAGGGGTATCGCTTAATGATTCTCACATTATATTACGGAATATTTTCTTCACCATTGGCAAATTTACAGTAGGGAACATACGGGTTACATTGAAAAGAACATCAATCTCTGCTGAAACATATTTGCACATCCAAATTTTTTTTTTACCAAATGTGTGAATCTGCATACTGCTTTCATGTATGATAATGAAACTGCAGGCATCTATGAATCTGTCACTGAATCTCGTCAGTATAAACTCAGCTTAAGAACACTGCATCATAAAAGTTAAAGATTTCTCGTCGATGCTGCTTTCTCCATTACATCCTTGCTGCTGCAATGACCCGATTTTGCCTCGAGGATCAGAAAGCTTCATTTTTCTCATCTTATTATCAAATCCTGAAGGAACTTTACAGAATCACTCTGAGAGATGATCCAACCCAAAAAGCAAGAACACAAAAGAAACTAAAACACAGCTCCATATCCTGAGAGTCTTTGTCTTTGATAGTCCAATAAATTATTTGAGATCTTTCTTCCTTTTATCTTTTGTTGCTCTCTGTGCGGAAATCTGTACATTTGAAATGAGAGGAAATAAGATATCATACGTGGGAATTCACGCTTTCTCTTCCTCTCTGTCCCTCCATGAGAAAATATTAAACACTGCCAGGAACCAGACACAATGTAAACACTTCATTAAAAACGAGGGCACGGCATCGTTGATGAAAGGGCACCGCTCAACCCGCATGACGATGCGAGAAGAATAACGAGGTAAACAAAATCTCATTCCAAGGATACACCTGGACAGAAACACTTCTTGGACATCAAATTGTCTAAAAAGCTCCGTGGAGAACAGGAAAAATTTAAAGAGACAGCATTGAAATGGAAAAAGCAGAAGATGTATCAATTAAAGTGTTAACCTGTAAAATCCTCAATTCAATCCTTATTTAAACACATTCCAGTACTAACCCTAACCCTCTTGATGAGTTAAATCGCTCTTTATCATGTGGAATTTCCAACTTTTTGCATGAGTCTGAAAGGATGCTCTACAAACAGCGAATGTTCCTTCCCAACATTCTCAACGATTCCTGTTTGGTAGGGATGAGTGAGTATGCCATTATCCATATCTGTATCCGTTCAACCAACTAAATTATCCTTATCCATACCAGGAATGGGCGGGGCTTAACCCAGAAGTCGGGCTTAACACGGAGAGTTAAGAATCGCTAGCTAACTGGCTAGTTAGCCTAGAAGCTAGAAGCTAGTAGAAGCTAGTAGAAATGTGCGTTAGTATCAGTATCTTGCGTGTGAATGTCCACAGTAAATGAATGTGTGTTTGTTTAGCTGTGGACTGAGAATAATGTTGAGCTGAATCTGAGAATTGCAAACTATAGATAACGTGTGTGGCTGCCTGGCCGATCACGGAACCATGTGGATACAGCACTAGTAAGCGCTACCTAATCAGATTCTTTTTCCTCCACGAGTACGGATATTGTCACATTTTACTCAGATGGTACTCGTGTTCGTAAAAAGTGCATTATCCGTAACGGATACTCATTTCATCCGAGTACTCAGCTCATTCCTACTCTTTGGTAACATTTATTCCACGAGTACTCAAATACAAATCTTAAAGGTCCACAAAGAAAATTTTCAATAACACAAAGGTCAGTTTATTCTAGTCAGTCAAGCCAGGGTCAGATTGGGATCCTTATTTTTGCTGCTGACGAAACTAGCTGCACTGTTAACTCTCAGTCGGAAATCTGGTTTCACTTTGCAGCAGAGAAAGTGAAGAATTTTGACTTGTTGCGTCGCAGCAATGTCCTGCAGATAATACAAATAACACATATGAAAAGTAGACTTTGAGGATGACTTCTAGTGGCACTGCGCCACTTCCTCATGCCTCATCTCTGGGTCCACATGTGACACACACACACACACACACACAATTATTTTTGCCAATTAACACGTCAGTTTCACTTTGATACCAAGAAAAGAGGAAAGATTTGAATTATATAACAATTCATTAACACGCAGATATTCATTGTCTTTCATCTGTGACAACAACGTGTCGATAATGGGACAACGATGAGAAGAAGGAGTTTAAATGATCGCAATGCTTATTTAGCATGACGCTGTGGATTTTGAGGATGACTGATTTATTGTAACCTTTAAGGAAGCTTCTGGGAACTCTATCACCAAAAGGGAATATTCTACATCTGTTAAGAAATTCTTCTAGGGGTAATATCGAATGCCCAAGGGAAAGTTCCTATAACCTTCAGAAAAGCTTCCAAGCACATTCCCAGAACAACCATAGTTAGCTGGAATTCCTGGGTCCTCTATGCATTTGGAAAATTCCATGCAAAGGCTTTCATGCATCGTGAGTTTCCAAAATCACACAATCACATCCTCTTGGTTGTTCTGAGGGAAAGAAAGAAGCTAAGACCCATTTTAGAAGACAAGGAAACTCCAGGTATTTTGATACCATAATTGGGTCGACTTAGATGTAAAGCTGAACAAACGGAGCTGGGGGAGCAGAAAAAACAACAGTCTGGACCGTGTGATCCTTAGCGACAGAGAGGACGACATGAAGACTCTGTCGGAAATCAGACAGGCAGCGATTCCTTCCTGAGGGGAAAGCGTTTGTGAACCAAGGCGATTAACTTCACCTTTTGTTTTGGCTTGTTTAGCTGTAATTTCTCTGATCTAAGAGGTTTGATCCTACAGGGCTTTCTGTAGTACGTGTTGTGTGTGTGTGTGTGTGTGTGTGTGTGTGTGAGACCCATATGGCCCAAAATTCTATGAAGACCCAGTTACTTCCTGCATTAACAGCCTTTTTGTCATATTTTAGAACATAAATAAAAGCTTATTACTGAGAAAATGTTTTGAAAATGTAGATTTGAATATATAGAGATCCTGACAACACAAGACCAGACCAGACTAGACCAGCAAGACCAGACCAGACCAGACTAGACCAGACAAGCATGGCCAGACCAGACTAGACCAGCAAGAAAAGAGCAGACCAGACTAGACCAGACAAGATGACCAAACTAGCAACACAAGACCAGACCAGACTAGACTAGACCAGACCAGACCAGCAAGACAAGACGAGACCAGATAAGACCAGACCAGACAAGCAAGACCAGACCAGACCAGCAAGACAAGACCAAGACCACTGTCCCTATAAATTGACAAATTATATTTCAAAAATCACATAGGAAACAATTAAATATATAAACTAATCTATGCCATGAAAATATGCATGTTGCATATAATAAAATGCTAAAAGGAACCTACATTCTATCTGCTGATATAAAGAACGGAATAATATTAGTAAATCAGTGTATCTGTGACAATATAAGACGATTTATATGTGCACACACAAGTCATGTTCACACAAGTGTGTCAGCAGTTTGTGTGTGTGTGTGTGGTGACACACTCAAGGTATGTAGGTCTTTAGCGTCAAATGATAGCGGCGGTGTCATTGCTGTAATATTTTATCTCAAAAGCTTTTTTCAAGGATTGAGAGAGACCAAACCTTGTTATGGGAATGACACGACAAAAATAGATGTCCCCAACATTTTCCCAAAGATAGTCTGATATCAGCATGTCTGGCGTCCTTCACCCCCCCCCACTCCCCCCATCCCTCCCAAAGGGGAGGCTCCGGCAATTATGAGGGAAGAAATCTGTGACAGGTAATGGGATTTTTGCTGCTCTTAAAGATTATTATGCTTCTCTAGGGATGTGCAGGTGGTATAATACAACTTCCTCTCTCCTTCAGATGATAGGTACATATTTTTTATCTTTAGATCTGATCTTGCCCTCGGTATGATACAGAGACAGACAGAATTCTCCTAACACTCGTCCATCCTAAAATCCTTGAATATTTTCTCTTGACAGTCGCAGGGAAGGATTTTCTTTTTTTGCAAGATGTAATAAGTCATATGTCAGGACTTTCAATAGAGAGATAATTGCAGAACATCAGGAAGACATGCTAAAACTTCTTAACTGAACAGCTCTGTGGGCCTTCTTGGCAGCAATGTAGGTGATTTTCACAAAGTAACATCTATTTTGAGCTGAGAATATTACTCACGTTCCCACTTTGCATGAAGGCGAGCCGAATTCACAAAAAGAAGTGTTATCATGCTGTGTGCAGCGACAGACTTTGCTGCATTAAATTACCACAAACAGGCTATACATATCTAGCCCTTTGCAGAGGTGTAATGCAACAATCTTGCTTCACAAATATGTCGCCACTTAAAGCCTGTAATAATAATGGAAATGAAATGTACTTTTTGTTTGGCTGTTTGCTGTAAGGTATTGGACGAAACCGCAAGAGGATTGAATTTCAGACTAAGGGATGACAATTACTGCAGGGTGAGTGTCAGAGTCTCCTGAATATGTGAGAATACAGGTGTTTAGCTAATTTTCCCACTGCCAATTATAATGGAATGTTTGTGTTTTCTTCAGTGCTCTAAGGGTGTAGCTTACACGATCAATAACAAGGCACTGGGGAAGAGTACAGCGAGTTACCTGCTTGTATTAAAGAAATGTAGATCTGTAAACATCTTTTGATCATAAAATATTTATCGTCCTGAGGTTTGTTTTTTCTTTTTTTTTTTTCTTGCTCATAAAAATAAGGATTTTCTAAGTAATGTGTTTGTATTGCGGTTGAAAATACACAATTAGACACTTGGGTAATTAATCAAGAAAATATATATATATTTTAGATAATTAACCTTTGCTCGATGGCATAGTGGGATGGGAAATGCACTACAGGCCAGAAGTTTGAGGCCATCCCCAGTTTTTAAAAAAAATCATCAATACACTGTTTTACAATTTATTGCACAGGAAATGACAAAAATCTATAAAATAAACGTAACTAATTAGTTTTCAAGAAGAATTAGTCAACAAGAGTACATTATTTAGCCACTATGGCTACAGAAATTATTTTTAATGGAATGCCCAGTCTGTATTAGTGCACTACTTGTGTTCCAACTCCCTGCTGATGTGTTGTAACATTCTATTTAATAGCTGCTGTCTGCCTTCTCCCACATCATTTTGGGATTAACTAGCTGCTGTCTGGTCGTGCTACATATGGGGGTGGCCTCAAACTTCTGGCCTGTAGTGTACCTGTCACCTCACAAGATCATTAAAACCGTTACACCACTGGGTACAAGTGACCCAATTTTGATTTTTTTTTTTTTTTTTTTTTTTTTTAATGCTCACAGGCACATATCTAAAATGCATTGGGAACACCCAAATAGCAAAGAGCACATGGAGTCAAAAATTCTCAGATCTGCTTTGGACCACATGTGACTGTCATCTAAACACACGCCTCAGAAACTCATTGCCATTCCAACTCATACTTTGTCTGCGTATGAATGAGGCACAATCATTTGCTGCACACGCCCACGCTGCCACGAACGCTCTAAAGGTTGTTTTATGCTTGACCGTCTGCGAGGGCGCACGGGTCCATGCGGACAAATTGACATCACACAGAAAGAGACGTCCCACCGCATGGGGTCCGCACGGTGCCTTTTCGTCTGTCAGTGCACACGCCAGATTCTGTAACTTTGCCTAGCGTTTCAAAAATTGAGGCGCTGCAAGCAGAGGTTCATAAATACAGGCACCCACAACGAAAGATCATCGAGACAGCCAGATGACAAACAATTCCTGGTGTGAAATCTCACAAAATCTTGGAAAAGNAAAGATCATCGAGACAGCCAGATGACAAACAATTCCTGGTGTGAAATCTCACAAAATCTTGGAAAAGAAGAGACCGGAAGGCATGGAAATTTTTAAGAGGCAGCAGGAGCAGCAGTAAACACAGCAGCTCCTCCTCATGGAAATCACTTGTCTTGGGTGATGCTATTTGTGAATAACAGACTTCTATGGTACCATGTGCCGTAAGCGTGAGGTTTTGATACAGCAGGAGTACTCAAATATAAATCTTAAAGGTCCACAAAGAAAATTTTCCAATAAGACAGAGGTCCATTTATTAAGGTCAGTCAAATCAGGGTCGGATTGGGATCCTAATTTCTAATGAGAATTTAAGGTGTCG
>VXCM01006285.1:0-12205 GCA_014773175.1 Lucifuga dentata
CTAGAACCCAGCACTGTATGAAGTTGAAATTCAGCAGGTTTATTGTTCAGGACCCAAGGATGTGCAATGTCACGTGTGAAGTTGTTTGGATGAGTGGTTCTTGAATTGAGCTGTGCTGGTAAAAAGTAGTCCACGCAGCAGNGAAGTTGTTTGGATGAGTGGTTCTTGAATTGAGCTGTGCTGGTAAAAAGTAGTCCACGCAGCAGGATACGCTCCGATACAGTGCCACCATCTCAACCAGACCCCGTACAGCAAACAAAGCTAGCTCACCAGGACGTGCACAACTAAATTATGGCTGACTACAGTGCACACCATAAAGTCCAGCCTGTTCCGAACACGTACGTTTTGAACGGGCACTGCACTAGTTACACTAAAATTGTACAATTACGAGGTGTGTGAAGATGCATCATAAAGTATCAATGGCAGTTCAACAATGTTGAATTCAATAATTCGACATTCAAAATCAACTAAGACTTTTCTCAGTGCGTCGAGTAACCACAAAGACAGGAACGGTTAAGTTTCCCTACCTTATTTGTGTAGTCATACCTGTTTTATTTGCAGAACCAAACAATCCTAACGGCATTTTTCAGTGTTACCTAATAAATAATTGTAAAATCAGGGTGATTTATCTGACTAGTAATACTTGTCTAAAACTCAAACTGTGACATCCCAAGCGCCAAGAAGATTTCCAGGTTTTGTGTTCTCCGACACTGCCTCTGTGAAATCCCATACATGCTGCTTATTTGTAATAAATACCAAGATTAAATATGACCTCAAAATCAGGAAAAAAGGTACAGACAGATCTCTTTATGAAGCAGAATCTTCATCAAAGGTGCATCGCTGTTTAGCCCCTGAAGACCTGAGTTACTGTGTGGAAGTATATAAAACGATCACAAACCTAATTTTTCTACTGGAAAAGAAAGCCATACGAATTATAAGCAAGACAAGTTATCATGAGCCTACATATCCACTGTTTATTCAATTAAATGCTTTGCTTTAAAGTTTAGAAAGTTAGTAGATTTCAAAATAATACAAATTATGTATAAAG
This sequence comes from Lucifuga dentata, assembly GCA_014773175.1. Taxonomy (NCBI): domain Eukaryota; kingdom Metazoa; phylum Chordata; class Actinopteri; order Ophidiiformes; family Bythitidae; genus Lucifuga; species Lucifuga dentata. Next base: position 1,049 of record VXCM01006285.1, read on the forward strand.
TAAAAAATGGACTGTTACTATCAAGTATCCAGAAGTTGTTTAAAATGAGAGAAAGTAAATATGACTTGAGAGGAACATGTATCTTTCAAAAACCAAGGATAATGACTAATGAAAAAAATATATATTGTTTTTCAGTCAAAGGGGTGAATATATGGAACAGCTGTATTGAGAAGTTAAAAGAAGGCAGTACATTTAATAAGTTTAAAAAATTTACAAAAAATAAGTGAATGAATAAATATTAAAAATGTTGTAGGAGTCATATGAATTGATATCGAACTTGTGTGTTAAAAGAATATGAAATTTTTGGTATGATGTAATGTTGGACTGTAAAAGTACAACACCCTTTCGGTCTGCAAAATATCTGAGCATTGTTAATTTCCTATTTAGTTTACAGTATATACTCGAGTATAAGCCGAGTTTTTATTGCCAAATTCCTCAAAGCAAATTGGGGGTCGGCTTATACACGAGAAATTCAAATTTGATCCCAGAGAAGGAAATTTCCAGGGGTGGAAATACTACCATTACCACTACCCATGGAAAACAGTTTAATGATATTTCCTGACTAAACATCTTATCCAACACATTTTGCAGCGGCCAGTAAGCGCTGTTGTGATTGTCAAAGACAAAAGAATGGGCCAATCAGAGATGACCTTATAAAAGTGCTGTTTCATATACTGGTAGTAATGTTATTTAGTAGTCTCCTTCAACATCATGTTTTATTAGCAAGAAGCCTGAGATAAGATACAACACAGAATGGAAAATAGAAGGACTCAGAAGAGGAAAAGAGCATCGTATGAGGCTGGTTTTAAGACACAAACTGTTTGACAATTCAGACAAGGAAGAGGAGTCCGGAAAAGTTTTGTCAGCTAAGCTTTGATGAAGATTCTCAGTCATCCAGACGGGTAGATACACTGTATGAAAACTGAGTCAAGTCAACTGAATTTAAGTTTTTTAATCCTGAAACGTTTCACCATTCATCCAAATGTCAGCTAATTAATGTCAGCTAATGTCAGTTATGGTAATCAGCTGCTGAAATAAATATCATGTTTACCGGTATGTGGATTATTTTCACAGAATCACAGGAATACTATGACAATACCCAGAAAAACAGGTAATTTGCTAAACAAATAAACTGATGGAACAACATCAGGGGGTCGGCTTATACACGAGATCGGCTTATACACTCGAGTATATACAGTAATTATGTATAAATGTTGTTGAAGCTGTGTTTTTTGTTGTATGTATATCGATGCAGAGTGAAATAAATTTAAATTAACTTCAGTAAAACGGTCAAAGCTGTGGTGAGCGATCCATCGGCCTTTGCGCTCCCCCTCTGAACTGATCTCTCACCTACACTCGACTTCCGTGATGCTCGCAGCTCGCCTAAGCTTCTGGCAGGAACTCTGCCTCTTCTCTGATTAGAGTATTATTTTATGCACTCATCATCCTTGCTTTTATTAGACCCTACCACCAGGAAAACACGGAGCTCTGTCTGATTACGTCTGCGTGTACTTGTGCTTAAATACAGCCTTGCAAGTGTGTGCATGGTGTCTTTGATGCCTGTGTGTGTTTATGTGTGTGTGTGTGTGTGTGTGTGTGTGTGGAGGTGGCAGTCAATTAAACAAACACACACTGTCCTTGGATAAGCTTTCTGGGTTTCTCGAGCACCTAGCTTCGATTCAGGGAACACTACAGTACTGTGTTCAATTCCCAGCTGTACTGGCTCCATCATACATGCTGTGCACAGAAGGGGGGGGGGGGNGAGAGAGAGAGAGAGAGAGAGGAGAGAAAGATGCAAAACGAAGGGAGAAATTCACCACTCAAGAGTGCCATCTAGTGGGCTCCTTTTTCATCCATCTCTTTACCTCCTTCATCCCTCCTTCCTGCCCTTTATTTTCTGTTACTTCCTCCTCCTCCTCCTCGNCTCTTTACCTCCTTCATCCCTCCTTCCTGCCCTTTATTTTCTGTTACTTCCTCCTCCTCCTCCTCGCAGCCAAGGCACCTCCCAAATCTTGTGTTACAGCTCACACTTACACATTTTTTTTTTCCTAGACAACACACACATGCATTAATATGCATGCGGGCCAGCAGAGATGAGTGCAAGCGCGCGCGCTCACACACACACACTCACACGCACACAAAAACACATTGGCATATACAGATTTGCGTTCCTGATCCAGCATCCTAAACCAGCAATGTCTCATCCTCTTCCCTGTGTACTGTGCTCATGTACTGCTGGGTTCGCAACACACACACACACACACGCTGAAGTTGAGCTGAAAAACACTTGTTTGTCCCTGAACTCCTCCTGACCTTGTTTACCTCTATTTTTTCTGCCCCCTCACATTGCATTTTTAACCCCCATCTCCTCCCCCTTTTTTTTTTTTNAACTTCCTGGTTCACAACATTCTCTACCCCCCACCCACACACTGCCCCCCACCCACCAGTCTCCCTTCATCCCTCTCTCCAGAGCGCCCTCAGATTATAAACAGCGCTGATGGATTACTAATTGTCCTGCTCTAGATACAGTGGGGTGGAGACAGCTGTGAGTGGGTGGATCAGGATGTGGCAGTTTTGTCGTGTGTGTGTGCATGTGTGTGTGCGCATGAATCATGCAAACAGAACAGATCGTGGGGTTTGGCAAACACCTGCCTTCCTTACACACACAAACACACACACACACACACCACAGCACATAACATAATGGTGTATTTTAAATTGTTGCTGCAGAAGTCAGCAGCCATTACATGGCCGTGCGCGCTGACCTTCAGTGGAAACACAGGCCATGTCTTTGATGGAGTGTGTGTAGTTTGATACTTACCCACACATTATTTTTGCTTTGATAGCCTTAATTAGGCCCTTGGGGGATCTACTGCAATCTTCAAGCAATAAAATGTGTCCTGCAACATAAAATATAACGCGGGCTTTACTGCAAAGAGGGTTCACTCAAGTGGAGGTCTCACAAAGATACGAATATGACGTCGATAAAAACCTATGGTGTAATCTTTGAGGTGGTATAGCGTTGACATCCCATGCTAACGTGTAAAAGTTGTGATGAGAACAAAAGAAAGTGTGCGTGAATAAAATAATGAGTGAAGTGTTTTCCCGCCAGGATCAGATGGCATGAAAGAGAGAAAAACAGGAAGCTGGAGGAAGGAAATCTTTCTTTTCTGGGTTCCTTCATTTCCTAATAAGTTTCCAGACAGCAGCATGCTAACCACTGGGAAAACGCTGAAAAACATACAGTCGGCAGAGCTGATGAAAACTCATATCTGCATTTCTGGAAAATTGTTGCTCCGCTTGTGGAAGAAGTCAGGTCAGTGTTTTTGTATATTCATTAATGAGTCTGTACGCTTGCATTTCAACAAAACAACCTTCCATTTACATAGAATTACATGATGGGTTCACGTCTTTTTCTGCATGCCTACATCCTTCTTCCTATGGCCCTTTTCAAGAGGCTATTAAAGGACCTTACCTGTGGTTTTGCATGTTTGAGCCCAATAAATACAACCCACACACACAGAAAGTTACTGCCAACGATTTTCCAAGACATACTACTGGAGGGGTAAATATTAGAATTGCTTTTCCTACCTTCCAAGGAGGTATTGGTTTCAATTCATTCCAGTATGCTATAAAAAAAAAAGACGACATATAGGTAGTCCATCACAGCAAACCACATGCTGTTAGTTTTTTGTCAAAGTTACCTAAAGTTAATTGAACTGGTCAAACATGGAGCTACATGGAAGAAAATGTATGTCTCTGCCAGGGAATATAGTCCCAGGAGAAAACAGCTTNAGCTACATGGAAGAAAATGTATGTCTCTGCCAGGGAATATAGTCCCAGGAGAAAACAGCTTTTACTAGAGAAATTTAAATGGCCATGACTTCTTTATGCAAACATGTGAGCATGTGAAATATTGAATTTTAAGGTGGGATCACCTGAACATTTGATGTTGAAAGATTCAGGGATTTGGCAAAATGACACGAAAACTAAAATACGGTTATATTTTGTAAAATGGTTAGCTGGTCGTATTCTTTAGGCCCAAACATGCAAACTCACCAGTATGGTCCTTTAAAGGGTACAGATACAAATTTCCATGTTCCTGCGATGCTTTTACGTGCAACTTTGATCAACTTCTACTCTCCTGAAGCACCACTGTGCACCCTGAGTGAAAACAAGGTTACTGTATGCATTTCTTTTGCAACAATGTCCAACACACACTCCCAATATCCCCTTTAAATGAGCAGCTGCATTATATAACATATCACAAATACTAATATTCTTCTGGATTCATACTTTGTATGGAATCAGTTAATACAGGTTGCAAAGTTTTAGGTTAAAATTTCTCTTATCAATACATATTGATAAATGTTGGTAGGCTATCTATAATTTGATGTCATTTATAACTCTCAAGATAAAAATGTTATATTTTATGGTACAGCGCAATGGAAAAATCCATACATAGTAAACCCTTAATGCCATACTAAAACTGAGTTTGAGTCAGCACACACACACTCTTCATCTCACTCTACTTCCTTTCTCCTTCGTCTCTGTTTTACTGGTCACATCTCGCATCAATTAAACTGATACCAGTGGACGTGTCGCCTCTGCCTTTAGCTGCAGAACCTGCTGATTACACTAATGAATTGTATTTGCATTATTGATAGGCTCTACTTTTGCCCAGCTTCTATAAATATATTGATATAACGTGTCTAATCATCACTGATTGGCCGCATGTCCTCGAGCTTCTGGCAGAGGTCTGGATCAGGATTGTTTGTCCACAAGTTTGCAGGCTGGATTATTAAGATGGCAGCAGCTTCTCTGTGTGTTTGCATGCAGACTTGGTATCTGATCATTGGACTTACTTGGTGTAATGCCAAATGAAGTCTTTCCTATCAATATTTTATGTGGACAAGAGACTAGACGGTTGCTGTGATTCTCCAACTAAAGTGGGCTTTGACTGATTAATGACTGATTGATATCCCCTGCCAGCAACAACCTCAGTCTGTCCATTACTGAGCAGCTTCACCAATGTGACTAAATAGCTGATTCATCATTTAAAAGCAAACTGTTGCAGGTTCTTACCATCAATTAGAGGAATAAGAAGGTGACCTAGCACAACAAGATCAGCGTTTGATTGCTGGATGCCAGGATAATTAGAAACTTTGATGATAATTTGTACAATCAATAGCTTTAAAAACACTAAATGTGCGATAATCGATATATCATACTTCTTTTCTGTTTATAAGAGTGAAATGGTACAGATCTGACTTGGATCAGATCCGTACCTTCAGCATTATGGAAATGTATTATGACAAACTGACCCTAGATCTGCCATGAATGATCCAATCAGCCACACTCTGATTATGGAAATAATGCAAGCAGGATGTATACATGGACAGAATTAATAGAATTCCACAGTTTGTCGAATATATATGATGCGTTGGAGTTAAGCTTACTCCTTTTTATGCCAATCTTAATCTAATTATAGTGTCTAAGTGACATTTAAAAAAAAAAAACTATAACAATTTATTGCCTTAATTTAAGTAAAATCAAAGTTTTAACGTGACATCACTCACCACCGAGCAGGCGCTGATTTAACAACAAAACTAAAGGAAGTGCAATGTATCACTGTTATTATTACCATTATTGTTACAAAACACTCAAATCTGGATCAGCTGTAAGTGATCTGATTGGTTGGAGGTTGAATTCGCCAACTTTCTAAATCTACATACTTGATTTATATACTTTGCAGTTCTGGGTGCATCAATCGTTTGCCCATATAGGATAAATCTTAGGTCCTTATGTGACAGTTTCATTTTGTGGCACATGAACACATGGAAATGCATTCACAGACTCTTTCTTCAGTAGTTTCTGAGAGTGCAGTCATACTGAAGAGTTTTGAGGTATAGCACATTTTGAATATTTTGCACACAAGGCACTTTTTCTCCCTCAGATGGTACACAAATACAAACATGTACAGCCCGAGCAAATAGGCACTGAATGTACCAGACAAATGAAGCTGATTCAAAATGTTTGTTCTGAGAATTGTCTTCGGAGTTCTCACAACAGGACAAAGTGTACAGCATACACACACAAATCAACACACACACACAGCTTCAAATATGCCAGAGCGCACAATAAATGTTCTCCTTCCTATTATCAGTCACTGCAGAATGCAATAAATGTGCTGTGTGGTTAACAATGCGTGGGTTTGCATTTGAACGTGGACTCTTTTGCGCGCATGCGTTTCTGCACGTATTACGATATTGATAACACCGTTTGTGTTATCTGTCAAAACAAAGTTGCATTGAAACCAGATGAGGCACACGGCTATTTTCTTTTTGGTGACAGTTGTAGTAAAATCTCTATTGTTTACCAGCAGTTCAAACTAAGACAAAGTCAACAACAATGTGATTGTGAGCAACAATGGTGACAAGCCCGTCAGTGACTGTTGCAATCAGCAGCCAAACTTTCTTTTCTTATTCTTCTGATCTTAGTAATCAAGAAGAAAGGAGTTTATTTGCGTGAACTGTAAAAACGTTACCCTCTGTACTTGTGACAGGCAGCAAAGAGCCCCACATTAAGCAGCTCCAAAGTACAGTAGATCTCCTTTCAGCAGGAAGAAAAAGCTGTAATTACCATCATTTCCACACCAAAGCCCCTTCCATTTTTCCTCTGTGGCCTGAGAAATTCATCTTGACATTTTGAGAAGCGTCAAGCCGCTTTCAGACATCGGGTTTCCATCTGCTTCCCCTTTTTCTTTGTCTCTCTCTGCCCTGTTATAATGTGGCCCTGCACTCCCAAAAAAAAAAAAAAAAAAAAAAAAAANAAAAAAAAAAATCGCACTCTGCTGGAGAGATTTAACAAAAAGCAGCTACGGTTACATTTCGAGCCTTGGGGCAGGCGAGGGAAGGGAGGGGGAAAGGAGATGTTGGATGTATGAGAATATCTAGGTGCGATTGGTCATGCCTCACCCTCCCTGCTAAGTCTCAAAGAGACAGAGAGAGGAGCAGAAAGGGTTTGTCCATTTTGTCCCAGACTCCTCACACAAACTAATCCACAGCCTCTCCTTTGGCCATTGCACCCCATGGGCCAAATGATGACTCAGTGCTTTAATTGTATTTGCTGGAGATTGATACCCAGAGAGGAGCGACGCAAGATAGATGGTGACAGAGAGAAAGAAAGAGAGTCTCAGACCAAAGGAAAATGAGAAAGCTATCAGACTCAAAGGTGCAGCTATTCAAGCAAGACGACCGTTTCCCGGCGAACTCATTATTGTTCTTGACGGCAAGGAGAGATGGACTTGTTATTTTCCTCTGCCTAACAGGAACTCATAACAGCAGATTGCTCGCAGCGTTCATGGAGTAGGGATAATACTTGTGCTTCTTGTCCTTTCCTTTGGTGCACTCATTTCTCACATAATCCAATCATTTCAGTATTCTGCAGCTTATTTTACTTGTTAGAACTTCTTATTCTCCTGTAAAGTAGGTGGTGGGGGTTTCAGGGCGGGGGAAGGGGGATTCAGAGGTGAGGGTTGGTAGCAGGGATTAGAATTTAAACTAGCAGAAAAATGGCGCATTTGCCTTTTTTTTCCTTCTCCATTTCTGTTCCCGCTTTGACAGTTTGGCATGTCGTTGAAAAAGTAGCTTATTTTCTGACAACATCCGTTCTAAATGAGGTTGTTGTACGCCGTTATTTCATTGCTTCCATGATGGAACTGCAAAAGCTTAAACGATTCATTTATTCAACTGCATGCAGTGAAACTTATAATGTCTTTTTATCGTCTGTAACTGTGATGACGCCTGATGTCAAACACGTTAGGCGGCACGGAAGCAGCAGCTCTCAGAAAGAAGGTGATTGTTAAAGCAGCCAGCAAGGTGCAAACAGTGACTGGAATCCCTTCACCTTCCCCTGACCTTTGACCCAGAATGACTGGAGCTCCAGCAGGAGATGGCTTTGCCAATGCTCCCAATAACCCTGTAAAAAACATATTTGCAAGCACGTCGAAGCTCCATCTGCAAAAAAAAAAAAGCTATTTTCTCAGAAGCTGAAGACTATGCAGATATCTTCCATCTTACTTGCATCATCTGAAGACACAGTTATGCATGTAAATAACACAACTTCCTGTTGTGTATATACATGGTGATATTGGACATTCTGAACTTTAATGCCCCAATGAAGACTTTCATCGGTGCCAACTCAAAGGAAAAGGTCATTTTTGAGTCAGTGACGCACAAATCTGCAAATCCTTGGAGAGTAGTTTTGGCTATATTGATGTTTTAAAGGCCCATACCAGTGATTTTGCATGTTTAAGCCCAATAAATGTATATGCACACATGTTACGTCGCTGACAACCTGCTGACACACAATGTCTGAATGTAGATGTTTTTCACTTCTTAAGTAGCTTTTTCAGTTGTTTTTAACAGGCAAACTGGGATGAACTATTTTGGAAAATGGTTGGCAGTAATGTAGTGTGTATTTAGTGAGCTCAAACATGCAAAATCCCCGGTATGCACCTTTAAGGTTAAGATAATTTTTTTAACCTAATATTCAATTTAAAGCTCAGAGCTGCAGGCTTAAATTAGGTAGTTAATGTAAAGTATTCATAAATATTTCTGAGAGAACTCCTGTATCTATTATCCTTCATGCTCAAATAAGCCATATTGTTCAACACCATGGACAGCATGCAAGCCCTCCATATAATCAAGCTCTGCTCTTTGTGCCCTTAGACAGCCTTGGGGATCACCCATACCGACACAAACCGTGTCCCAACCCCTGCAGCTCATTCTCCCGCACTGTCCGTCCTCGTTGATGTGACCTCCAGCACAGTACCGAACCTGACTTGCTCCAAAATCTCATCCGGATAAGCGTCTCTCCTCCATCAGAAAGTGAAATTGCAGTCTAAGCACATCTTTAAATAACCCTAATCCCTGACAAACAGATGCTGCTGTGATTATTGTAATGATGCTGAAGGAACTTCTTGACCACGGCTGCCTATTTGAGATGCTAAAAATACTCTCTTTTGTAACAGCGCTACTTTAGTGCTTTAAATAACACGAGCATTGATTATACAAGATGCAGTACTACTTGTCTGTCAGAGTTGCCACTATCGTCTGCAGAGCCTGAAAATCTTGATGTATATGACACCTTAAAAACAGCCATCTTCTCCCAACTTATGACATTTAGCATCAAACTACAGATGATTTTATCTTGCCTACACATCCAGCTCTATAGTCAGGTAAAAGACCTCTTATGCAACCTTGGCTGTTGTCTGCTATGTTAAAATGGGCTTAATGACCCATCGCTTCATAGTTAAATGTTTAGAATGCGTGCTGTGTCTTCAGCTGTATCCTGATAAAGCACTTACTGGTGTTTTGATTTGGGAACTGGAAGCAGTGAGCTGAGAAATATAGGAGCAAACACTGTATAGCATTTTGTTAGCTTACAAAAGCTGTTCAACTTAAGGTTGAATTTTGTCTTGTATATTTCAAAGTTCCACCTATCCCGCAAGCTATTGACTAAGCATTTTCCTTACAATGAAACCAAATTTGAAGAGATTCTCTATTTTTCTCCCTATACACACTTTTACGGTTGAACTGGTCCGTGTCAATGCCATTAATACTGAGAGCCCCACTCGGAGTAGCAGGACTGCTTTATGCCAAGTGACTATGTGCAACCACATACACAACCCCGTGAGTTTTAAGCACAGAATTATTTTTTAATCACCTATTTGGTTTATTTCATAGTGGCTCGCTCGGCACAGTCACGGTTCTGTTTACGCAACAAGGGAGAGCATTAAACCTTCCGAATTCTCTTGGAAAATAATCAACCTGAGCAGCGCAATAAAATACAACAAAGAAAGGCGTAATGAGCAAAAGGTTCCATTATCAGCCAATGCGGCGAGATGAGGGCCCTCGCACAATTACAAGTCCTGCACTTATCTTGTTGTAGCACATTCTGCAGGGGGAAAGAGACGCTTTGTGTGTGTGTGTGTGTGTGTGTGTGTGTGTGTGTGTGTGTGTGTGTGTGTGGGTCAAAATGCAGAATTCCAGAAGCTAAACAGGACACAGTAACAGTTTTTCTGATTTCTATCATCTCGTTAGTTCAGACTTGTGAATATCAGGCCATGTTAGCCATTATAAGGTGCTGGAATGTCTTGTAACGATGAGGGATTGGGTCATCTGACATTTATTATAGGCACAGCATCTGCGTTAAAGGGTAAATCTATGCCAAATTACAGGGCAGGAAACTGCTTCTGCGCCGCTCTCATGCTTTGAGCCCATGGAATGTTAAATTAAAGTGGAAAAATATTCTACATCTGATCCTGATTTGGTCTGCCTCAAAATCTAATCAACTCTTCCTTGACCCAATCTATCTTCCACCTAGCTACAAAACAGCCACCGGTGAAAACGCAACCTCCAACAATGGCCGCTGCCGATTGATTAAGGCAGCCCAACACTGCCTATCTGATTGAGCTGCACACATGACATCCCTGCTCTTTTTTTCTAATCTTTCCTGCTCAGGGTCACAGTATCGACCAAAGCGATTTAAAAAAAAAATAAAAATCATGCCACTGGAGATGTTAAAGCAAAATATGAAAAGAAAACAAAAATTCACCAGCCATCCAAAGGCCTCATTAAATAAGAAAAACTGTCTGCTGTAAAAAGTGTCCCTATTGTGTCTGTATCTGCCTGATGATAAACCGCACGCTTTCTTTCTTTGAATGCTCTTCACTCTTCTGAATAAATTATTCAGCAGACTTGAATGTGGCAAATTATGATACAAATGAGAGTTCATTGTGTTGCGAGTCCCCCGTGTGCTCGTTTCCATGATATTCAAGTAAGCCGGGCTCGATTTATGTGTTATTTAAGGACTCTCTCAAACCTCAACTGACTTCAGTTCACTGCGATTGAACTCAACATTTCTGATGTTACAAGTTTCTGTCAAAGCCTTTTTCACGGTATAACAGTAAATTCCAAACATCAGTAAAGCAAAACAATATAAAATGAAATTATTTACCAAGAAAAATTTGCAACAATGCAATAATCTGACACTGGAGACAGATTTGGGACTATTAAACAGTTAGCGTAACTGTATTTGCTATGAGTAAAGGGATTTTATCCATTTCCTCCAACAAAAAAAAAAAAAATACAG
>VXCM01006285.1:12543-28217 GCA_014773175.1 Lucifuga dentata
CTTTCCTGATATTTTGCAAAATCTCTTAATCTTTTAAAATCAAATATTCAAGCGATACACCCACCTTAAAAATCAATGTTTCTCCTGCTAATACTTACACAGCCTTATGAAGTCACAGTCGTTTAAATTTTTCCATAAACGCAGGTCTTCTTTTGGGACTATATTCCCTGGTGGAGGCATACATTCACTCCATGTTTTTTATTGAGCTTAAACGCTAAAATTAAGAAACTTCAACAAAACCTGAATACCGTCTTGTTGGTGATGATGGATTACCTATCCCAAGAACATTTCAAGTATCAACAAGTTGATTTTAATAGCATACCACAATGAACTGAAACCAATGGAGGTCTGGAAAGTAGGAAAAACATATTTAATTCACCATTCCAGTAACAAAATGCTTTGGGAAATGATTGTCAGCAACGCTACGTGGATGAAAATTGAATATATTAGGCTCAAACTTGCAAAATGGGTGGTATGGTCCTTTAAGCATTTTTCACCCCCATTTTTGAATATTCGTCCAGTTTTCTCATTTGCATAGTAAATTAAGAATACAAATATTTCTTCTTTTCTACTTCTAATAAGATCTTAAATAATGAGCCTGCTGCAAAATAGTCATCCTACCCAGTGTATTTTTCCTAAAACCGTGGCCCAAACATCTAATTTTTCTGCCAAATCTGTCAGTGTAAGAGATTATTTCAAGCTGTTCCCAATACAAATCAATTTATTTTCAGAATTTACTGACCAAAAGATACAGACACTCATTTAAAGAAAATTCCTAGTCTTCTTTAAGGTGTATTCCTCAGAAAAATAAGACTTAAGAGTCAAAATCGAGGCTAACAGACTTGTAAAGATTGAATTTTTTGCAGTGCCCGAAGCAAATGCTCAAATGCTTTAGTACATCATGATGTTATGCGTTCAGGAAGGAAGTAAAAACAGATTTATGCATGGAATAGAGTGCATGTATTTAAGGAAATTTAGGATTTACACACATTCATAATAAATCACAGTGAAGGAAGCTATGTATGGGTGGGCTGCAGTGTGTGTGTGAGTGTGTTGGGAGTTGTCGGTGCTCAGTGTTCAATAAAGTTCACTGGAGTGTATTTCTGAGTCTTCTTCAGCATCTTTATGGCTTCGGGCTAAAATCTGCTCCAGCGCAGAGATGCTGAGGTGCCAGACAGTAAAGGGAGGAAACACTTAGCGGTTTGGCTGCTTTAGACTGTAACCTCCTCCTACATGGCTTCTTATATAAATTTGCTGTACATCTGGGAATAAAATCCAAAAATGCACTGAGGTGTTCTTCCTCTCCTTTCCGAGGCGGCGCAGTCAGGGGCCACGCATCAAACCGAGCTTCAGAGCTTCCCGTTTTGTTTCTGCATACTTGGAGATTCTGTGATCTCATTGGTAAGTGGCTGGTCAAGTTTGCAGTTTTCTTGATGCCCAAACGTTTAGTCTTATGAAGAGAGAGATTTGTTTAAGCTAAATCACCAACTTCCTGCAGTCTGCAAACAGGCTCCTCACTTCTCTGCCATCTGCAAACCCTTAGACGTCATTTTTTGTCATCTTCCCTCCTACCTGTACTTCTTAACGTATTGATCTTTTTCCTTTTTTTATATATTATATTTTCCCCTAAAACATATGGAGGGTAATTCATAACACGTAGAATCTGCTTGACACACAGAATGACATCTCCTTCAAACCCCTGCGGTTCCACCATTTGAGACTCTAGACATTCTCCTTAATTTTCTATTTTTTGCAGATCTTTGTTTCTTTGTTCATTGGTTTTTACCTGGACACGCCTTACAAGAACACCTCAGAAACAGGATGCCGGAGCACTAATTAATGTAACGGAAGTTTTATGAGAATCAGTTATCTGCTTTAGCATATGACTGCGCAGTTACCATGCTTTTTATGAATTACCCCCATTATGTCTGAGAGATCACAACCAGCAGCTTGATCCTTTCCTTTTTTGATTTGGTTTAGTACAAACTATCCCTAAGAGTCCCATCTGATGACCAAATAATGCAATTTTGCTCCTTTCTAAAGGCAAAACAGCCTCAAGGTGTGAAAACTTTCACTGCTTTAAACTGTTGAACGTTCCTCTAATGGACATATGAGCTAATTAACTGGGATGAAAGGGAAAGTACCGGTAACTTTCAGTGCGACCTGCTGGATCTTTAGCAGCATTCAAAGCATCTCTTAGGCGCAATACTTCAGAAGAACACACAGTTATTGCTGATCATTATGGAGCAACTCCAGACTGTGAGAGTTACGTGTATTAGACAGACCCAAAAACAAAGAAATAGAAGGATTTTGTTGAAAAGATGGAGTTCAGTTTGTGGTAGTCGAAGTCGGAATTGATATGCAGCTCGTAGGGTGTTTACTGTCAAGCAAATGTGCAGCAGGAGCGGTGCGGACGGCATCATGGCCTCCGGCTATGCCCGGGAAGACTGACGCTTTTAATACTCGTGCCAAGGAGGAAATATAGTAGGTGACCTAACACAGAGGCTTACTACTGATGGTCACAAAGAGAAGGCTCAGTGTCAAAGCCATTATACAAGCCCTGGGGAAAATACACACACAAATAAACCTCTGCCAGCATGCCAAGATTCTCCACTCCACAGACAGCCTTCAGGGAGATTTTCCTTTTCATCGGCTTCCAGCCAGAACCGGCGAAAAGATCAGGACTCGATATTCCGTCACTCATCTTTCTGCTTGATTCGGATGACAGGCGAGAGTTCATGAACTGCCGTGAGTTGACGTAAACCGAGCAGGGAGGAAATTTCCAGGGGAAGATTCCCCCACTGAGAAGAAAGGCAATCAGGCAGGAATTAGAAGAGGGAGGAGGAGAAATAGTTCTGGGGAAAAGGGAATAAATTTAATGGCGAGTCAATAGGTATTGATTTTTAGGTAAATTTCAACAGAGCAGAGGAGAGCCAGCTTGGTCAGGGACTATCAGGATCCAAAATAAGGGTAAAAGAGAGTCACTATGTCTACTATTTTTACTGTTCTGCATCTCTCTCCTCTCTGACAGCTTCTCACTCACCAATGCTCCTCCTTTCTCTATCTCATTCTCTCCCTCCCTCTCTCCAATCCTTTTGTATTCCTGCCAAGCAGTCAAATGCATGTTGGCATATTTCGGAGCCCCGTTGTCCAACTCTCTCTCATGTGCGGGCCAAGTCAGCGGCTCAGCAGTGCAACTTGGCAGCCGAAGAGACGAGCGCGCTAAAGCAATTAGCGCGGCCACCAACAGTCGTTTAGAGAACCGACCGTCCGTTCTGTCCACGAGTCAAACGGAGAGAATTATTTATATCCAAAGGTCGGTACCCTCTCTGTCACAGGATTTCAGATCTGTTAAATGTGGGACAGTCACACAAAGGACACACACACACACATAAAAGAAATCTGAGCTGAGTGGTGTCAAAAGGGAAGAACTGTGACAACGCCATCTCCCCTGCAAACGTACGGAATGAAGGTTGAAGTGGTGTGATGTTGAAAGATCAGAGCTTTAACAACCTCCCTCCCATTTACACACACACACACACACACACCCAAGTAAAGAGGGCAGTCAGAGTGCCATAATGTTAAAACTGGTGGAGTGTGACAACCTCAGCGGGGCCGCTCATCCTCGCTGTCAAAAACGATGACCCTCATCTCACAGTCTTTGTTCTTAACAAGAGAAGCGAAAGCAGCAGAGAAGCCAAAGAATATTATCCTACGTGCTGCTGGGAAACCCAAGAGGGGCCCGACGTGATGTGGTGTGAACGTACGGTACAGTAAAGGTTTCTGTACAGTCGCTATGCATTTATGATGGTGATAAATAGTCATTTCTGGAAATTAGATTGTGGGAGTCATGAAAATTAGCAGCTAAAGTGTGAATGTTATTAGTTGAAGCTTAATTTTCATAATAATTAGCTTTCTCTTTATGAAACTTCACATAACAGAAATGGCTCTCCTTCCTCTGCTGATTGTTTCTGAGCTCAGAAATGCTGCAAATGGGGTAAAATTTCTCGTTAAGTCTGCTGTGAGGAAATGTAAGAATATGGAAGATAAATAAGAAGCTACATCCTGGTTTATCAACACAACATGATACATTTATAAAATTAAAATAAAAAGTGATAAATGATATTTCCCCTTTATAAATGAGATCGCACAGAAAACATGACGCCAAAAGAGCTGCATCAAACACGAGTTCAGCAAAATAAGGTGAAAACTTGATTACTTACACAGCAGAAAGGATGATAAGGTCACAATATTTAAAGGTTTTTGTATTTGTCTGCAACTCCATCAACTATTTGACTTTCTCCAGCCTTTGTTTTTTTTATGATGTCAAATACGGTAATATTTGGTTTGACTTCGCAAATTGAGCCTCTCCTCTGCAAACTGGAGCATCAATTACTAACACAACTTTTGATTGATGATGAGCACTCTTTCAGCGAGCAGAGGGCTGAAACCGACAACGTCAGTCAATAACTGCAATAGTACCTCATTTGCAGCAGCTGTCAAGGTGACTTACACCCCCATGCACGTACGCACGCACAGCACGCCCACNACCACCACCACTGTCAAAGTAAATTGGGTGCATGTTCTCCAAACCCTATTTATGAGTCTCCCATTGTTTTGTTTTTTTCCTTGATGCAGTGTCTGACTTGTGGAAAAAAGGGCAAAATTCACCCACCTATCATCTACTGGAGAGAGAGAGAGAGAGAGAGAGAGAGAGAGAGAGGATGAAAAGGAGAAGCAGACTGACAGGCAGATAGAGAGGATAAGAAAGAGATGGATGATGGAGAGATGTAAGAGCAGAGACAAACATATCGACATATAGAGCGATAGACTGCATGCCATGAACTTAGCTGTCATCCCACCACCNTCCCCCACCCCCACCTTCCTGTCAATCATCGCCGACAACATGACAGCTCCCATCCTGCCTCTGCCTCTGTCACCTCCATCACACCAGGACCTGATACTGTCATCACACTCCGAGCGCCATATCAAACCGGTACACCGGTATGTGTGTGTGTGTAGATGTTTGCGTGTATCTGATTGGGTGTGTGACCCCTTGCTGGGGGAAGAATGGGTGTGTGTGTGTGCAAACGGCTGATTGTGCGACTGCTTCTCATTGGGAAAGGTCTATCTGACACACTCCCATTGGGAGGAAAGCCTATAGATTAGGCCGAGCCAACAAATACAGCAACCATAAATCTCTGTTGTTTACACCAGCATGCTGAACACTTCAGTCTCAGGCCTGCATTGAATACTGATCCAAACCTGTAGATTCCAACTCTGTGCAGTGTAATCAAACGCATCTGATTTAAATACAATCCAGAAGACACGGTTAGATGATCGACGTTGATCCGTCTATCAATCTCAAAGAGGTTACACGATCTCCAGCGTTTGTTTGTTAGTGGGATATCTTGAAAAGTTAAGGATGGATTGGGATGAAATTTTTAAGGGAGAGATAAACGATGAGAAGAAGAAGTGGTTACATTTCGGAGGTGATCCGGATCATATTCTGGATCCAGCAGAAGTTTTTAGCCTTTTTAGTTTTTAGTAAAATTGATGCTAATTTAGCAAAAGCACTGCAGACACACACACACACACACATTAATTGTATGTAGAAAAATATACAGATAGTTTGAGTGATAAATGCTGAGGCTTTTACAGTTGGAGGTGGGGGGATGGGGAGGTTTTTTGTTGGCCTTGGTAGAAGTATGCGCTCTCAGAGTGCTTTCATGTTGAGCTTCAGGGTCTTTTGTGAAGAAAATGGCTTTTTCAGAATGTGGAGTTTTGCATCTTTGATATAGTTAGTGTTCTTATCTGGCCATGGCCGCATAACTCGCATAAACAATCCACAAAATCCTATTTATTGATGCAATAACAGGAACATGACACCCCACGACTGGGTGCTCACATGTCATGGAAGTAGCATGCGGCGCTCTCTACCCCTCCCTGGCAAAGCAGGGGGAGGACAACCAGTAACAGTGTCTCCTAGTGGCATTAAATCTTCTAACTCTGAAACTGTTGAATTTGGGTTTCTCTGGGATTGTTAACGTCCACGCCAGGCTAACCAGTGTTTGACTCCTTCTTGTTCCAGCTGACAAAAGCCAATATTCCACAAAACGATAAGGAATATTTGAGTGAAAGATCCTGCTCTCTGATCACTCACGGAGCTGTCTAATAGGATTCCGCAGGCTTTAGCATCCCTGAGTGCTGAAATCTGCATGTGAGTACTTAGTCAATCAGGTTGAGCCCACTCAACTCTGTGGGGGCTGGCCCCGTAAAAGTGCAGCATCTGCTCCACATTCGTGTCTTCCGCAATTACTGGGACAGCGGGGTAATGCATTACAAGGTTCCCACTGTGATCAAAGAGCTAGATTTACCATGTGTCACTCTTTCATTGTATTTCACACCAGTGTCACCCTTGAACAGGGCTCTGTTGGCTGAATGACGACACCCCCCTGCTGTGACAGCGACACGATGACACGGCTTCAATCGTTACGTAACAGATCAGTGATCTGATGGCAGATACTGTGTGATGTCACGCTCAAGGGAACAGCTAACGGGCTGATCCCACCTTTCCATTCTGTGTTCATGTCACACGGGGGCCTCTGCACCCATGAAATGTGATCCGAGGACCTCCGATGGCTTTCACGTGCAGGTAACAGCACCTCACACACAGCATGCAGGTCTCAGCTGAAAATCCAGACTAAAGGGTGGACTTTGGCCAGGATTTCTTCTCTGAACTGCACTGGGATTCAAAACATCGCCATGGAAACTATTATCCCACCATTAAGCCCAGCAGTCCTCATATTCCATCTATTAGTCCGTCCCAGCAGCACATGCAGTGAAGATTCATGCTGGCAACCACCCTGGAGCTGGAGCGGAACTTAGCGAGACAGCTTATCTATGCCATCTTTAATAGATCCACACAGTCAAAACCAATGAGGGTGACTATCTGTTGTTTATTGTCTTCATCTTCACCTTGTCCTCCTCGTCCGTCTGCTCTGGATGTTTCGAAACTTTCCTGAGGCGGTGTTGCTGCCCCGCTGAAATCTATGCACATATTCAAAGAAACATCCTTTCCTGCCTGAGCAGAGCGTCCGACTTAAAAATATAACTTATGGATTTATTCATTAACTTTCATTATGTCCACTCAGAGGACATGGGAGGAGACGAGGAGGAGAGAAGCATGCGCGTGGGTTCGCATATGGACAGTGATGTGGGGGATTATGGCTAACCTTTAGTTTTGGCCATTTTAAGATGATTAATTTGCCACTGTGTTTCTAGCCGGAGGGCAGATGCAAGCAGAGGAAACTTATAATTGTCTGAGTGCTGAACACCCTTCTCAATGTCAAGCTCGTGACAGCGAGTGCTGTTCAATAAGGCCTAATGTGAGAGGGATTTCATCACAAAACTGATACAGTTGATAACAATAAGGTCATTTAAGTTATTCTGACATGTGTCTTTCAATAAAAGCAGGTAAATCCAAAGGGAAATGCTTGTGTTTTTTCCTTGCTTTCCTCCAAATTACCAATTCATATCCTAAAAATTATTTCTGTCTTTGGATGACTAGATTCTACTCTCAAATTACATGATTTGCAGGCATTTTTGGCATAACCATGGGCGTTGCACTTATTTTGCATCCATGTGTAGTCTGAAGTCAGGGTCGGATTGGGATCCTAATTTTTATTGGAAATTGCAGGAATTTAACTGAGGTCTAGGTGTAGAATGGCCAGACGAAAATATCAGTGATGCCGGGGCGAATAAGTCCGCAATTGTCCACTGTGTCTCCATGCCACCTTTCTCTTTGAGAATCCATTTTTCATCTAAGTGCCAAGGCAATTATGAAAGAAAAAAATTATGTTTGTTTAGTTTAAGCTAATTTAATTAATATTATATTGTGCAGTGCAAAGGCCACCCAATGGCTGCAGCCCACTGGGAAAAGTCCCGCCTCTCCCAATGGCCAATCCAACCCTGCCAGATTATCGGTGAATAAAACTAATTCAGATTTGAAGTACTCAATGCAACAAAGTCCATTAATTACAAATTCTTCAGCTATAATCAACCACACGAGGATCACAATTAGACAATGAGTTCATGTTATCAAAAGAAATAAATTAACATATCATACAGATACATGATTTACAGTAGATCTAACAGTGGTAATGGAGAGAAGGATATTAGGCTAGACAAAGAAATTTGATTTGACTTACTTACTTTTCATGATTTTCTTCTTTGGTTACGCTGTGTTCCAGTCAAAGTGGGATGTCACAATTTCCCAGTTGAAAATTCCCACTTCCAGCCTCAAAGAGTTCAGCACCCTGAACGCCAAATACAAACAAAAACCATGGCTGAACAGCTCATTCCAGATACCAAAATTACATGTTTAATGGTTAATTTATGTTATTCTCTTACATATCAAACACTATTATCTTACCAACTCTATGTATTGCAAAGTTTACAAACTACTACACATCGAACCCAAGTACCTTTGAGCAAACCGAAGCATCTAAATACCATCTCACCAACAAGATACCAACATGACACCAATCCTGTGTTGTACTGAACTTGAGCTACTGACACCAGCTAAAAACAGACTACACAAAATGCACATGGACAAGCCATTTCCCCTAAAATAAAATGTTAATGAGACCCATTTTATTTATGAATAATTAGCTGAATTCCCACAGATTGTTCTCTGCAGATATTTCCAACATTATCTTTGGTAGGACCACTCCAATATGGCTGTCCTGTTCTGATTCCTGAACCTAGTTTGGAACAGTTCTGAGCATTTTCAGCAAAAATAAATGGGTTCTGAAACAAAGTTGGTTCCTGTTCTGAAAACAAGAAAAATAGCAGGACCCAAAGATCGAAGCTAATGCTCCAGAAAAATGAAAAAACAAGAGAAATTCAAGTGTGTGTGAATTCGGTTCATGTGACTCAGTTGGAGTGAAGGAAATACTTGGAATAATGCTGCGTTCGAGTTACCCTGGAAGTCGGATTTTTTCCAGTCGGAATTTCCAACTTCCGACCACCATTCCAGAAACCGTTCCAGCCAAATGTAAACAAAAAAGCATGGCTGAACATCAATAAATACTGTAAGATTAAATAAAATTAGTAATAAATGCTGACTAAAGTAAAGTTAGACTACAGGACTGTTTGGTTGGATTGTGTTTATATCACCCACCCACTGTGATATTAATCACAGTGGATATTAAACATTTGTGCAGAGAAGTTCTGAAATTATTCACACTTACGTATCAATGGCAAACAGTTATTATACACCACAGAGTTAACTTGGTGATATATTTTGATATTTTTATTTCAATGTCACAAGAAAAAAATACTTTATTTGGTTGTTGGCTGATCATTTACATTCACAAAGCTCGCTTCCACCGGCTCTGCCACGTTCAGTGACGTGATACTCGTGAAGTCGGGGCAGATAATTTTGGTCCGAGTTTCTCAGTCAGATCTCTGACGTTCCAAAGCATTTTTCCAAATAGGTATAGTCCGAAAAATGCGACTTCCGAGGCAACTCGAACGCAGCATAAGCTGATAAAGCTTGCAGGTAATTAGGTCCGCCATCTTGCCTGTTTTAACTTATCTACTTCTGCTCTTACTTAAATTAAAAATAATAACGGTAATTTAAAACAAAAAATTAAAAAGCATAACACCTCAAGAACCTTAACAGTTTTTTGGCTGGAAAAGCACTAAAGGCTATACTGCAGTTTGAGAACCACTTAACTAATATATTCCTTATCTCGTTACTTAAAAATTACCCTAGATTTTAGAAAGCAAAACAGCAATGAAAGCATATGAACAGGCCTTCTGCAAAAGCCATAGTAACAAATACTACACAATACACAAATAAACACACAATATACAAAAAAAAACTGTGTATTCCAAACAATGCAGCATGAATTTACCAAACAAATCAACGAGGCAACAAACATGGTTTCAGAAACACAGCCAAGGCGAGCTAAACAGTGAAAAAAAAAAAAAAAANAAAAAAAAAAAAAAAAAGAGATAAATATGAGTTGACTCACCAGCCGAAGATTCTTCTGTCCTTCATTACCAAAAATAAGATGTTGTTGCACCCCTAGGTCATTTTCTGTAGGAATTATTCACCAAAACTCCAAATCCAGGTTCCGTTACAGGTAGGGAAGGAGTGACGCAGGTGATATGTTTTAGCGGGCTTTCCTCTTCCTTCATCTATGCTGCGTTCCAGTCAAAGCGGAATGTCGGAATTTCCGGAGCTCCAAGCCTTCCAGTACCCACGATAAATTGAATGTAAACAAACAACAAAAAACGCTAATACTATAAGATAAATAAACTTTTGAATAAACACTAACTGAACTAACTAAAGTAAAGTTAGATTATAGGACTGTTTGTGTTTAAAAAAAATTATTGTGTTACAATGACATCAGTGGGTATAAATATTTGTGCAGAGAAGTTAATATTCTGAAATGATTTACACTTACCTATCAGTGGCAAACAATTATATATACACTATAGATAGTTAACTTGGTGATATATTTTGAGCTTTTTATTTCAACGTTATGGTTGAAAAATTACTTTATTCGGCTGTTAGCTGATTGCTTAAGTTCACAAAGTGCACTTCCGGGGCGCCGCCATGTTGAGTGACGTCATCCTCGTTGAAGGCGGTGAAGGTGGATTTGGTCCAAGTTTTCAAGTCGGAGCTCCGTTCCAAAGCCTTTTTTTTTTNTTTTTTTTTTTTTTTTTTTTTTTTTTTTAAGTCGGAGGTCGGAAATTTTCGAGCTCCAAATTGTCTGGAACGTAGCATAACCTCCAATATTTTTTCCAGTCTAAACCTGACCAATCAGAGAAGAGGCATGATGATGATGATGGCGCTCATGTAACAGTGTTGATGACTCCACGTGTCATTATTGTTAGATTTTATTTTTATGTGATAAAAGTCTCTATTTTAATGCATTTTTGGTATTACTTTATCCTCTAAATTGTATTATTGCATATGTACACTAGTTTCCCCAAGGCTATTTTGTTTTATGTAACATGAGCGCCCTCTTGTGGGATCCTGCAGAATGACTGTCATAGCGCGCGCGGTGAATGCATCTTGGTAACAAGCTCCGCCAAAAATACTTTTTTTTTTCTTTTTTGAGCATATTACATATAATGTGTTAAAGTGATATTAGTTACCCTTGTTTTAAATTAATCTAACATGTGAGCAAAGGTTAATTCATTTATTTTAAATAATTTGTTACATATCACAATGTTGGTGACTAGTTTTGAGCGTAAAGAAAACATTGTGATATTGTTTATTACTAAAGAATTAGCCAAAACTATTTGTTTCAGTTCTTTTGTGGAGCTTCTTGAGAGACAAACTGCGAGAGACTTGTGATCATTTTATTGTTACCAGAAATAAAGGGCTGATTGGAGCCATGACATCGTCGAGTGACTCATTACTACACAACGCAGGAGAACAACACTGACAGCCCTACACTTACATCTCATTGGCCTGTTAATTATTTCCCTAATCAAACAATACAAGCTTTACCTGTTTTTAATTAAACTTAAATAAGCACATTTGTGGAACCAACATGTTTGTTTGTCCCACTGGAGTGCAGTACACCTTTTCACCACACAAACTCACTAGCATGTACCACACATTGTAACACAGAGGGGCGCTGTTTCACCAATTTGAAGAACAGTCAAGTAAATCTTCCTGTTACGTCTGTTTTGCAGCAAAGGGCTTGATTGATAAGTTCTGAGCCTGACATATAAAGCACCGTTTTGTAAGATATTTTGTTGCTTCATTTCTTATGTGTTTTTTGCACATCAACCACATTCATTTGAATTCACTGATAATAACTTACATGTTTTATAAACACCTAAGGGGGTGTGATTTGTACAGCATGGACAAACACACCATGGTTTCTATCCATAATTGTGGCTTTGACCTAGTTCTGCACCCATCTTACTCACCTGATTTGACACCTCAGATTTTCCCCTCTTTCCAGACGTGAAAAAGACTTTAGCCAGAACCCATTTTGCCTCAGATGATGACATCATATCCTGTGGAGAATTTTTCGGACAGCCAGAAAAGGATTTCTGTGAAACTGGAATTCAGTCTCTCCAGCATCACTGGCAAAAGTTTGGTAAATTGTGCTGAAGAAAAATTTCCACATCTAGTAAGATCTTTTTAAGGATAGGTCAGAACTTATCAATCAACCCTTATACCTCTATTTCCCATGTGCTGAAATTGTTTCTAGTTTGTAGTCATTTTTGCTGCATTTAATGTCAATCAGTCATTTGAGAATCATAAGGACATGAAAAGATTCCAATTTTATTCTGTTTAAAATCTCACATTTTAAAACAAAAGACAATGGAAAAATGGAAAAGAAATGAATTTTATAGCTCTGTTTTACTTTTTTTTTTTAGCTCTTTTCTAGTCGCAAGGGACAGTATCTGAAACAAGGCAGAATAATCTACAAGATGGCAGTATTCTAAAAGTAACAGTAATAGTACAGCAGTGATGCGTGTCTGTCTTTTCTTTCTTTCTTGACTCCTTTGTTCCAAAAACACACTTAAATTGTGAACGTATTTGATTATCTTTTGTAAGTCATATTAATGTGTCGATCTGCTTCACTTAGTGTGACATATTCACAGTATAAAAAAAGCCACATTGCATCCGTTTTATTCTTGTCTTGTTGCCCTCCTCTTGTGCAATCCTTGTCCTCATTTGCATTTTAATTTCTGTGCTTGTGCGACTCTGCGTGGCTAATCCTGTGCTAACCTAAATGAGGCCTGTGTTCTCAGCTAAAGAGTGTGTGTTCCTGTCTGGGCCTCGCTGCTTCACTCTGAAAACCCCCTCACACACACATACACACATGTGAATCTGTCCACGCACAGATGGGCCCACACACATGTACGTACAAAACACAAAGAGACAGTCACATTTATCAAAAAGGTTGTGATCTTTATTTTTCTCCTTTTTTCTTTTCTCACACCACTCACTAACCTCATTTCTTTCTCCCCAGCATCATATCTCAACAAAGACAAGATAGCCCATTAAATCCATCCTCACACCTTGTGCATATGCTATGCAAATAACCCTGCAGCTGAGGGAAGGAGCAGAGGGTGACAAATTCATCTCTCTTTCTCTCTCTCTCCTACCTACAGTAAAAAGATGCTTAGATGGAAAGAGGATTACAGTTTTGCTACCCACCTGAGACGCCTGTTGGAGGCTTTATTGTGTTTGTGCGTGAAAAGCCCTTTTACTAAAGTGCTGACGAGCCATGGCGAAATGCCGAGACAAAGCGAGGGAGCGAGAAAGAACGATGCAAATTGTGCTGTTGGTGAGCACATCCTGATTGTATTTAGATAATGCTCAACACAGCAGCTGTTCATTTAGATGTGAATGAGTGTGTGTTTTTCTGCACTGTGTGTGTGTATAGGTGAGTGCGTGTCAGCATCCAGGTGTAAATGCATCTCCTTGTTACTGTATATTTGGTCGTCTTTTTGCAGCATGTTTGTCTCCAACTCCTGCTGCCTTAAGCGCTCTCCATTATCATTTTGCATCCAGACAAACTCATCTTGAGTCATCTTTCCAAAATTTTCCAGCTCATGTTGCCAGACTCTGGTCTAACACGGATTTACTTGCTTGACAAATTTGGATTGAGTGTTCCATCTCATAGCAGAACTGTGCCATTTGGGATCCCACATGGAACTGATGGAGCTGGAATGTGTGAGGGGACGTCAGCACCTCCAAATCTGAGGCCATGGTCCTCTGGTGGAAAACAGTGGATTTCCCTCTTTAAAGGACCGTACAACCCATTTTGCATGTTTTAGCCTAATATATTCAATTTTCATACATGTTACATTACTGACAATCATTTCCCAAAGGATAAAACTGTATTTCTGCTTTCCTGATATTTTGCAAAATCTCTTANTGAAGTCACAGTCCTTTAAATTTTTCCATAAACGCAGGTCTTCTTTTGGGACTATATTCCCAGGTGACATACATTCACTCTACACTTTTTATTGTGCTTAAATGCTAAAATTATGAAACTTCAAAAAAATCTGAATGTACATGTTATTCACAATAATGAATTACCGAACCCAAAAACGTTTCAAGTATCAACAAGTTGATTTTAATAGCAGAACGAACTGAAACCAATGGAGGTCTGGAAGNTTTCAAGTATCAACAAGTTGATTTTAATAGCAGAACGAACTGAAACCAATGGAGGTCTGGAAGGTAGGATTTTTATTTTTTTTTTAACTCACCGTATCAGTGGTATTCTTTGGGAAATGATTGTCAGTAACGTTACATGTATGAAAATTGAATATATTAGGCTCAAACATGCAAAACGGTGGTATGGTCCTTTAAGTGCAAAAGTAAGTAAGTTGCTCCCCAAAGTGAAGGATTTTGAGAATCTTGAGGTCTTTTTCACAGGTGAGTATGGGATGGAGCAGGATAGTCGAACTGGGTCATATGTGCAAAGATGCTTGGCGATGCTAATGTTAAATGATGCTAACCATCGTAAAGGAGAGCTCCAAACCTTACCTATACCTTAAAAAGCATTAGCATCCCTCAGAGGAGCTGTATGGATGGATGGATGGATGGATGAAATAAATTAAGAGAACTCAATTCAGAAGCCATACCTAAATGCTATTATTTTATTTATCATATCTACAGTACATAAATCCTGTCACCTGTCTTTGTTCCACTTTGTCCACAGAACTTTATTTGACTAAAGTGAGTTTTGAAAGTCACACTGGTTAAACTGCACTGTTGCATGCCCGTGTGGGAATTTCTGCAGAACCCTGATGGTCTGACCCACTTCTGTGCCTTGAAATTGGGTGTTTTCAAACCTTTATTCCATCTTTTTTTCGCTGTTTGGTCAAGGTTGTCGCCTGCTGCATTGCCTGCTGGGCCAGTCATTTGCCTGTAAATGCCTTCAGTGGAGTGTGTCAGAGCAGAATACACACAGACGTTGTACTTTTAGTGGTTGTTTCATCGGCCAAATCAACAATTTATCCCTATTTTCTTTATATTCCTGGATCTGTAAGTTTTTATTGATCATGGCGGATTCTTTACATGGAATCTTTACTTAGCCTGATCATATTTAGGATCATTTGTCAGTTTTGCCTTGCTGTTGCTGACTATAATTTGCTTGCTTTAACTTAACATGCATCTTGACATCTTGCCCGAAATAGTGAATTCTGCTTGATTGATCTATTGCTTTATTGAGTTATTAATTGTGGCAAATACACTCATGGTTTCATGTTGTGAGTCTGTCCTTGGTCCAGTAGAAAAATGTCTGCATATGGAAGCAGTCCTTCCCTTTCACTTCTCAAGAAAACCAGTTTAACGCCAGCTGTGTTTTAACAGATCACACATGGAGCCGAGACTGAAAGTAAATTTACTAAATTTTCAACCTGGACTGAAGAACAAATTTCCAACAAATTAACCTCTGCTTCATAAATTAAATTTTCATTTCATCTAACCCACCTGGTCTTTGGTTTCAAACACCTGTTGTTTGCTTTGTAAAATGGCTCCCCGGCAAAGCGCTGAGGGGAGAAGAGGATGACGGATTCGCTCTTGGGTAAATGTAATGTGCTCTCTGAACATACATATATATATATATAGATAGATAGATAGATAGATAGATAGATAGATAGATAGATAGATAGAT
>VXCM01006286.1:3818-51227 GCA_014773175.1 Lucifuga dentata
GGGGGGTGGCTGCTTTCCTGCTTCAGGGCCAGGGTGACTTTCTGTAATTAACAGAGCCATAAATTCTGCTCTCTACCACAAAATCCTGAAGGAGATTATTTGATCATTAGTGCGTGATCTAAAACTGCACCAAGACGATGATGCAAAGCACAAGACCAAGTCCACCTGTGAATGGCTCAAAAAAACAAAATGAAGGTTTTGGAGCAGTCTTGTCAAAGTCCTGACTTGAACCTTGAACCCCATTGAAATGCTGTGGCAGAACCTTAGACGGGCCATTTGTGCTCAAAAACCCTCCAATTAAAGCAATTCTACAAAGAAGAGTGGAACAAAACTCCTCCACAGCGATGTGAAAGACTTTATCTGCAGTTATCAGAAGTGTTGGACTGCAGCTGTTGCTAATAAAATTTACATAACCAGTTATTAAAATGAGGAGCAATTACTTTTTCACATGGTGATATAGTACGTGTGGAGAGCTTTTTTTCCTTCAATAAATGAAATGATCATTTACAAACAGGCTGTCTTTGTCTGATATTAAATTTAGTTTGACGATCTGACACAACTAAGTGTGACAAATATGCAAAAGTAGAAGAAATGAGGAAAGGAGTAATTACTTTTTCACGGCTCTGTATCTGTGCTAAGAGCTAATTAGAGTGTTTTTTTGTCAATTCATTCCTGATTTGCCACATTTCTCTGTGCAGACAAGGAATAACCCTGTTCCTGAGATGAATGTGAGAAGAAGCTTCATTACTGCTTGTTTAACATGTTATTACATACATCAATGTGACGAGCAATGTGTACATGCCATTGCAGTTTCATTTATAATTGTTTCCGTTTGCTGTGGTATTAAATTTCAAATCGGTGGTGGTCACACTCAGCATATCAGTGAGGTGCTGCTGCATCCTGCTGCTGCTCAGCCCCAAACTGTTGATGCCACAAATGAACTTACACCCAGAACATCTATGGCTGTGTGATGCCTGAACACCCTGATGCTTCAGAATCAGGGCGTAAACAGGAAGTGAGCACATGCAGCATCCCTCACTTCTACTGGCATCATAGTCTATTTGACCACAAAGTCAGTACAGGAAACGTTTTGTCATTCTTTAATATTAAACAGCAACATACTGTCAGATATTAAGATATGATGTTTAAACCTGCCTGAACCTGATGTTTAAACCTGACTGAGGATGGTGAGATGTTCTCCTTCAAGCATCTCACCATCCTCAGTCTCAGGTTCTCAGACAGAAGTCTTGTCATTACTAGAAGTCATAAATGAATACCTGGATATGTGTTCCTGGATGGTTCTGGTCCTCCACAGTCCTCTCTGTCAGCTTCTCCTTCACTCTGTTCAGTTGAGCTGCTCGCTAGATTCTCTGCCTCTCTGCTCTCCTCACTTTGGCTTTGATGAAGTTCTGAGGACTGAACTTTGTCTTCATCTTCTTCACTCTTCACAGGGACGAGTGAAGGTGACCTTGGTGATATCAGCCTCCTCCAGATGATGAAGCTGCTCTCCCTCCTGACTGATCAGGACTTCCTCCTCTTCCTCCTTTTTAATGTGTGAGGGCTCAGGCTCCTCCTGGTCCAGACTGGACCCCCTCTTTCGCTGCTCCAACAGCTGCTGGACGTCTGCAGAGAACACACAAACACACATTACAGAAAACAATTCATTTGTATTACCCAAGCTTGCAGGGTTGTAATGGTAAATAAAGGTTATGGTTCAGTATCGTGGTCTGGATCAGATTAGATTCTGGGCCTCCACTCTTCCTTCACCAACAGCTGCTGAATGACTGAACAGAAATACACATTATGGAAAAGTATGAAACCCAGCCTTGTAAAAGGGAGTATCATGTAAGAAATGTCATATCACTGTTTGATATGGACTGAGTGAGTATATTTTGTGCACGGAAGGAAAAAAAACATACTTTTGTTTTGCAATAGAACACTTAAATACTGCTAGCCCCTCCCTTAAAAATGAAACAACTTTTATATCAAAAGAAATAATTGAAAAAAATCAAGCATTAATCAAAACTGGATTTTTATTTTTATAGAATCAGCATTGGAGAGACACAACAGCAACATGCAAAAACTGACATGGATGAATGCAACAGCAAATGGAAGCAAGAAGGAGACGTGTACGTCGGTGCATGATCGCAACCCACTCTCATCTCCTAAGCGTAGATATTTTACGATTTTACACCTACATACATATGCCAAATTGCAATTCCGTGTATCATATGTACGCTTTTTCCTCCCATTCACTTTAATGGCACTTTTTGGACCAATCAGATTCATCAGATTTTCGGCTGGACTCAGGTTTTTATGCATTATCATTTTATCATTCAACTAATCACTTTCCTCATTCTCCAAACCTGACCCTAACATATTTTCTTCACTTTTGGACATTTTGTATGTGTCTGCAATAG
This sequence comes from Lucifuga dentata, assembly GCA_014773175.1. NCBI lineage: Eukaryota > Metazoa > Chordata > Actinopteri > Ophidiiformes > Bythitidae > Lucifuga > Lucifuga dentata. The sequence goes on from VXCM01006286.1 coordinate 6,239, forward strand.
ATTAGTAATGATTGGTTTCGGGACAAACTTGCCTGGGGCAAGCAAAAATGAGAAAAAAAAAAAAGTCCCCAAGTGCATTGACTTATTAGATTTTGTATATGGAGTCTTCATTCTGCTCAAGCCATAGATTAAAACCTAACAATGACACATCCATGTCCAAGTACACACACTGGCTTGGGGCAAGTTAAATTGACGAGCAAAATAGTCCCTGAATGCATAAATGAAAATAACCCTTCACAGATCCACTTGTGATTATTATGGCTGCCCTTAGAATGCCTGAATGAATATCGTCGGGTTATTATTGCCCCAATAACAACACAATCTTTGCTGCTAAAGTTCTCTGTGCGCACTTTAAGCATAGAAAACAGAGTGTTGCTTGTGTTAAAATTAATGTTAACCGTCGTCAAAAATGTCAACCATTAAAAATATACCATAAAGTTTAGCTTAACGCAATTAACTTGGAGGTGTGCGTTAGCATGGAGATGCTAGTAAAAGACTACTTAAATAACTTTTGCTGCCAGCAAATTTAGACAAAATTCACATTAATGTACAAATGTTGCCCCCCCAAAAAACGAATAAGTAATCGGCTGACATCGTATGACATTACAGGCAAAACAAAACCAAAAACAACGGAGATTCAAACATTTTAAACACTCCTTTGAAATTACCTGACGCGCACTTTGTCGACACTCTTTGGCAAACCCGAGTCCAGCCGAAAATCTGACCGAAAACCCGAGTCCAGCCGAAAATCTGACAGCTGATGAATCTGATTGGTCCAAAAAGTGCCGTTAAAGTNTTTTTTTTTTTTTTGGAGGTGTAAATTGTAAAATATCTACGCTTAGGAGATCAGAGTGGTTTGTGATCATGCACAGCTCCACCATAAGTGGTCAGGGTTATGGCTGCTGGAATTGAGTGAGTACATGTGATAATAACANCACAGCTCCACCATAAGTGGTCAGGGTTATGGCTGCTGGAATTGAGTGAGTACATGTGATAATAACAGTGAGTCTCCTGTGATTTCATCATTCCGTGACATTTCCCTCGTTACACATTAAGACGAAATACTGTGGAGCGCTGATAAATTGATTTTACATGTTTCAGGGAACCTAAATAAATATGTAGCACTGGACTTGTAGCTATAACACAATGTATTGTTATTTTTTTCTGATCCCAGCAAAATAAAAGTTTAAAAATATTCTTATCTAAACAACTGCAATAATAATTCATCATACCTCTAACAGCATTCTTCATGAACACAGTGTAATAGGAACAGTGACTATCACATGAATAATTATAAAAATAAGTTGAAATAACAGTATTTAACTGAATGGTAATATGTACCAGCAAATAGTGTGTCAGATCAGTACATAATAAAACATTACAGTTGTGCTGATATGTCTTATGTGTTGTTACTGTGTACAAGATTAAAAGATTAAAAAATATCAAGACCTTATATACAATGTCTGGAATTCATCTTGCTGTATAAGATGTGTGCTGATTCATCATATCAATGCATTAATTTATAAAATACGATTCAAGAATGGAGCCTAATTTGGTTGAATAGTAATCCTTAATAGATATGCTTAGAGGTAAAATTGTGTCTCACGTTGACACACCTCCAACAATGCAGCTAGTCTGAGTTTATGCTTTCGCTAAAGTTATATAAAACATAGATAGTTATCACAAACATTTAATATGATACTTTGCAGACATTTAACTTTCACAAAACAGCAAATAAGTGTCAACAAGTGGGTTTTGGCGTTTGCAAACTTTTGAACAGGCATGACCACAAACGCCTACTCTGTTATTCCTTATAGTCCTCGCTGTTTCAGCGTCCTGATCTCCATGGCAACTGAGCCTCGCGCATGGATTACATTTTCACAGCGTTACAATGGATTTCTGATTATCCTCACAAAATATCTGGTTGACCCCTTAGTGTAGAATCTATCCATCTCTAATGAGTGTCTGATGAAACACATACTAACCTGCTTGGTGTAAGCAGACTTCAGGATTAAAAGCAGCTTTCAGCAGCTTCCATCCTCGTTCCTTCTCCTGATGAGAACGAGACATAAACATTCTGACACAACTACAAGCTTTCCTCAAAGCAAAAACGCTATTTCAGTCACACTGACTTGTCTGGAAGACACATTAGAAGCTGTAAAGACAAATATCTCTCTCTCTCTCTCTCTCTCTCTCTCTCTCTCTCTCTCTCTCTCAAGGCCAAATGTCAGAAATTACATTTTCTCCTACTTCATATCTCGTCTGGCCTCCCATCTGCTTTCACTCCTTTCCTGAGAGATAATGATATGACCTTGGATATCCACTCCCTAGTACACAGATGCACACACACACACACACACACACACTGTGAGAATTAAAATGAATGNCTCCCTAGTACACAGATGCACACACACACACACACACACACACTGTGAGAATTAAAATGAATGAACTGCATTGTGCTTTTATACTGCTACTCATGATTCTTTTGTTCGTTTACTCGAGTGTGTAATCCTTATGAAGTCTATGTAATCATTGTATTCTGTATATTCTATATTATTGTTGTATACTGTACACAGCATATATACATATATGTGTATGTGTGTATATATATGCATTCACTTATAATAGATTCTAAGTTACAAGTTCCAGCAGTACCCAAGGGTTTGTGAGTTTTACAAGCGCCAAGCACAAGCAATAAGTCTGTACACACACACATATATGGACTACCCATTGTGCCAAAATTAAAAATAAATAAATAAATAAAAGAATAAATATATAAATGTGGAAATATGAAGAGGAATAAATAAAAGAATATATAAATGTGGAAATATAAAGAGGAATATATAAAAGAATAAATAAATAAATGTGGAAATATAAAGAGAAATATATAAAAGAATAAATAAATGTAAATATAAAGACAAATAAAAAAAATACATAAAAGAATATTTATGAGCATTTTTATTGTCACATTTATTTGTTCATTTATTTCTGTATATATTTATTCATTTATTTTTGTATTTATTTATTTCTGTATATATACTGTATCTTTATATATTTATTCATTTTTTCACATTTAAATTTCTGTATTAATTTCCTTTTTTTAATTTTTCTATATATTTATTTCTCTATAGTTTCATATATATTTTTTTTTAAATATTTATTTCCGTATATATTTATTTATTTTTGTATTTATTTCTGTGGGCCAAGCTGTCAATCACTGGCTGTGGGCGGGGCTTCCTTCCGATCCGGCTCACCGCCTGATAGGCACAAAGCGCTGCCGGGCTCCCGGTGTAGAGCTCCGAAAACGTCCAAAAAACGTCGAAAAGAGTTTTAATTCAGCATTATTTTAATCAGTCGATCATATATTTGAAATCCAAGCAGCTACTTTCTCGCATGTAAAAATCTCAAAAGTTAATTTGGTGACAGCTATTCATGCTCTGAAGCGTCAACTCTTTTCCAGACACATAAGAAGTCTCATCGCTACCATTCAGATGGCTTTATAATAAGATAATTTTCTTGTTATGATTATTTTTTAAAGATATTTTCTACAGTTATTATTAAAATGTTAGTCATTTCATATTAGATGTTTCTTGTTAGTTGCTGTTAATATTAAATTTAACTCTGTCATCATTAATCACTGTAAATGGCACTAAAAATTGGCACTTTTCTTGTTATGTGTTATTCTATAATTCCTTTACCACTGATGATAATTATATCTAATTATTTTCTTCAAACATCATATTTTGACTATTACTATTACTATTCCCTCTTTTATTAGCGTGTCATCTGTTATATATGTTGCTGTGGAGAACGATGTTTCACTTCCATGTACGCTGAGTGTGTATAATAGTGACAGTAAAGAATCTTCAGGTCAGGCTAACGCTCAAAAGTTGGATTTTTCCCAATGTAAGCCAGAATTCATGGCTGAACACCAATAAATACTGTAAGATTAAATAAACTTAGTAATAAATGCTAACTAAAGTAAAGTTACATTACAGACTGTTTTACAATGACATTAATCTCAGTGGGTATTACCGTAAATATTTTGTACAGAGAAGTAATATTCTGAAATTATTTACGTTTACGTATCAATGGCAAACAGTTATTATACACTATAGATAGTTAANAATATTCTGAAATTATTTACGTTTACGTATCAATGGCAAACAGTTATTATACACTATAGATAGTTAACTTGGTGATATATTTTATATATTTTGTCACCTGTTAGCCATTAGCTCGCTTCCACAGGCGCCTCCATGTTGAGTGACGTCATACTCGAGATGTCAGGATAGATGGATTTGATCTGAGTTTCCCTGTTGGAGCTCCGACTTCAAATGCCCTCCAACACATTTTTCCACGTAGGAAGTCGGAAAAATCTGAGTTCCAAGGTCTGTCGAACGCAGCATGAGCACCCCGATTCGCAGCTTCCAATTCAGCTGTTAAGGGGAAAGTTAAGGGAAACTGCACTCCACTACACTTAGGCTTCCAATTCAAAAACCACTACAGTTAGGTCAAATCTGGACTAGATTATCCCAGAGAGGCTACAGATTCTTTAAAACACAGTTTCTAATTTGTGAAACCTTTATTCGATTTGTGAAAATACAATAAAGGGAGATTTCAGTTCCCAGTAACATCAATCAAACTGATGTTAAATAAATTAACGTATTTAATGTGCGGTTTGGATGATATTACCTGGAATGCACAATAATAAAAAAAAAAATCTGATTTTAAATTTTTATAAAAACGGAGCTTATCTGTTTTCGCAAATGAACTCTTCCAATTTTCTAGAATGTTGAAGATGCATTTTTATCAGACATACCAAAATCAATAATGGTTTTTTTAATCATGTTTCTGCACATATACTATAACAGATGTATTATACTGTATTATATGTATGTGTGTGTGTGTATACATATATATATATATACACATATATATCAGAATCAGATTTATTGCCAAGGGGTTTTCACATAAGAGGAATTTGCTCTGGTGCTTGGTGCTCAGGAAGGAAAAGAAAAATATACAAGATAAATACAAATATACGATCAAAAAATGTACAATATACAAAGGATGTATATAATGTACTATATCTATCTATCTATATATATAGATATTTATAAAATAGATGTAAAATCAGAGTAAAGTGGAGCGGCTGATTTGGACAAACTGTCTGATTTGAGCTGCCTCGACCTGGTGCTTGGAAGGACCACTAAAGTTTATTCAAGTTAAGACTTGTGACTGGGGAGGACGAATCCTTGTCCATGAAGATGTCGGAGGATGTCCAGGATGGAGTCCAGCTCCAGGCGGAAAGCCTCCAGCTCTCTGCTCTTTTCTTGGGCCAGACGCCTCCAGTGATCCACCTGATCCAGCTGATCAGCCTCCAGCAGCTGCCGTGAGCCTCCAATAACCTGGCAGAAGGGTTATAAAGCCCTGATTACTCCCTATGACAGGGATTGTTGAGTCAAGTCAAGTTCATTTGTGTTGCTGCTATCATGTGTAATGTCTCAAAGGGCTTTACAGGCCCAAACATCAGTGGGTCATGACTAGCCCAAGCTCTCTAATCAATCTAATGTGACCTGATTCTGATCTTTTGCTCATGTGACACATATCAGACACTCTTCCTGAAGATGTAAATGGTAAAAAGTCACATGGAATCAGATATTCTCAGATCTGTTTTGGGCCTCTTGCATATGTGGAAATAAATCAGATACGTATCAGATATCCACCAATGCTGCTGCTGTCTAAATCCACAGATCAGAATTTCCTTCCCATTCTGACTCCTACATAACGTTCTGCTTTATCTGCATATGATGATGTCAGCATCAATATGATGACGCTCTCTGTAAACAGAAATGGAGGACATGCTACATATATCAGACACGCTGATGTGTGTTTATGTGTTGGTGTGTGATAACAGTCCAGCTCCACCTGCTTCTCCTCTGTAATCACTCGATGAAAATACACATCCTGATGGGAGAATCTTGGTCATACACACTCACAACACACGCTACTGACCAGAAGAGTGAGGCCACCCCCAGATTTAAAAAAAATAAAAAAATAAAAAATCACTGTTCATAGTTTGTTTTACAATTTATTGCACAGGAAATGACAAAAATACATAAAATAAATGTAACTAATTAGTTTTCAAGAAGAAGTAGTCAACAATTCTCATATTCTGTAGCCACTCTGGCTACAGAATATGAGATAGAATACAGGGATAGAATGTGTTTTAACATTCTATCCCTGCTGTCTGCCTTCTCCCACATCATTTAGGATTAACATGCTACACAGTCTGCTCATGCTAAATCTGAGGGTGGTCTCAGACTTCTGGCCTGTAGTGTATGTAATGTTTCTCTTGGATTTGAAAGTTGCAAACCCACTGATCATATACAGTCGTGAAAAAGTACATGTGTAAGTACACCCCAAGAAAAACTTTGACTTTTTCAACATATTTGGACATGCAGACATTTGATGTTCATTTACACAGTGCTTATAGATAAAGGTGATATACTTGAACAAATGACACATAAAATTGACATTATGAGCCCTTTTTATAATTTAAATAAACAAAAATGCAGATTTGTTATGTGAAAAAAATAAGTACAACCCTACATTTATCACAACTTCAAATCCATCAAATTAGAATCAGGTGTACCGGATCAGGTGCTGATGATTAGAACATGGCGAGGGAGAATCCTGGAGGATTTAAAGTTCAGACATCTTGGGTCTGGAAAGAGGACTGTAAATGCCTATCGGTCTGGGAAAGATTAAAAAAGATCTCCAAAATATCTCAACTCAATCCTTCCACTGTACAGAAGATAATCTACAAGTGGAGAAGATTTCAAACTCCTGCCAGTTTGTCCAGGACAGGCCGCCCCCGCAAATTCAGCCCAAGAGCTGATGATGTTATGATGCTAAAAGAAGTCTCCAAGATGTCATCACAGGAAGTGCAGGTAAACTGCTGGTGTCTAAGTGCACGTGTCTACAGTCAGAAAGAGCTGCATGGGAGGCGTGCCAGGACGAGGTCCAAAAAGAACATCAGAGCAAGACTAAAGTTTACCACCTTGGCCCAGGATCAGATGACGTTTGGTACAAACCATAGACGGCATTTGAGCAGAAGAACCTCATAGCAACTGTAAAGCATGGCGGTGGAAACGCTGTGGTTTTGCGGCTTTGGGGCCAGGCCAACTCATACGGTGTGTGTTTACACGCCCCAAAGCATTTCATCACAATAGAACTTTTTTGACATGTGCAAAGTGGTTCCGCCTGTTGTGAAGCGTCTGATCTGCCGGTGTTGTGCTGAATTCTCTGCATCCCTGCTGAGAATTACATCCCCACTCACAGACAATGGATCATATAATCAAAGACAATATTTATTCCTTTGAATAACTTTTATCAAACATTATGTCACTCCTTAGAGGCAACAACAACAATAATACCTACAGGAAGTCTGTTGGGCAGCAGATATTCAGTCCTCCACTCTTATTCATTATTTCTGCCGTTGTTTCTTTCTCACTCCTGAGGAGAATGAATGCACCAAACTCACCCTGTCACACAAAAATAACCCCAAATGTGCATTTTTAAGGTTATTTCATTTGTTCATTGTCACAAAGTTATTTATAGTGGGGATGCAATTCTCAGCAGGGATGAAGATTCTGGAACAACACCTGTTATACAGGAGGAGAAGAAGGTTTTTGTTTCTAACGTTACTGAGAAAATTAAAGTCATTCATTTGTTCCACTGCTAATACAGTTTTCAGATGGACCCACATGAACAGGATGTGTTTCTGCTGTTCTTTCCAATTAAGCAGCATCTCAACACAGTTAATGTTACCTCCACGTAGGCAAACATGCGCAGAAAGAATAGATTTATTCCAACCAGAGAGAAACTACCGGATTAACCCTTTACATGGTCATTAGGTACTACTGTTTTCCTATTGAACGGATTATGAAAGGTTAAAACCCTCTCAACAACAAAAATTCCTTCCGATCGGCCCAGATCGGATCAGTCTCTTCAGATTGAGGCGTTTTTATTCTGACTGGGCTATTATTCTGGTTATTAGCGTTGCGTTTGTACCTGCTGCAGCTCTTTCTCTCTCTGTTGGTGTCTGAGCTCCATGTTGAGGATCTTCTTCTCCAGGCTGCAGACCAGCTTCACCTCTGGGTTCTGGGCATCTTTAGCATCCTTCAGCTCCTTCAGCAGCCTCGTCAGCTTAAACAGGAAGGAGAGAGGGAGTTTCAGTCTGAAATGAGGGGGTGAAAGTTTCCTACCATGTTCAATACAAAAAAAAAAAAAAAAAAAAAANAAAAAAAAAAAAATCCAATTCTGTGTTACAGGTCTATTATGCAGTTTTTTTTTTCTATTTTTTTACTGATGGACTCCTGTAATGTGAAAACATCACAGCGTGTTTTTTTCACATTACAGGAGTCCATGTACATTTACATTTGATGTGACACATGAAACATAAGAAATCAAAAAGCTGATTTCAAAAATGAAAACACAGTGACGTTACTTTGTTACTGCTACCCTCTACCTTTAAATACATCTATAAATCTATATATATGTCTATATATCTATATTGATAGAGATACCCTATCTATATAGACATATATCTATATATCTACATCTTTACACATGTAGATATATAGACATACAGTATCTATATTTGTACAGACATAGATATATATATATATATATATCTAACAGATAGATGGGGGGGGAGGGAGAGAGAGAGAGAGAGAGAGAGAGAGAGAGAGAGAGAGAGAGAGACCCTCATGACTCCATGCAAAGCTTTGCTAATATGATTTTCAGAGATTCACAGGTGAAAATTGCTAAAATACAATAATAATGATATCTACCGTATACACTCGAGTATAAGCTGAGTTTTTATTACCAAATTTCACAAAGTAAATCGGGGGTCGGCTTATACAGGAGAAATTCAGATTTGATCCCAGAGAAGGAAATTTCCAGGGGTGGAAATACTAAAATACTACCATTACCACTACCCATGAAAATAGTTTAAATCATACCTTAGAATGAGATATTTCCTGACTAAACATCTTATCTGGCACATTTTGCAGCAACCAAAGCATAAAACCGTATTTCAGCTTTCCTGATATTTTGCAAAATCTCGTAATCTTTCAAAATCAAATATTCAAGTGATACACCCACCTTAAAAATCCATGTTTCTCCTGCTAATAGTTACACAGCCTTATGAAGTCATGGTCCTTTAAATTTTTCCATAAACATAGGTCTTCTTTTGGGACTATATTCCCCGGTGGAGGCATACATTCACTCCACGCTTTTTATTGAGCTTAAACACTAAAATTACATAACTTCTAAAAAAACCTGAATACACGTCTTGTTGGTGATGATGGATTACCTATCCCAAGAACGTTTACAGTATCAACAAGTTGATTTTAATAGCAGAATGAACTGAAACCAATGGAGGTCTGGGAGGTAGGAAAAACATTTTTAATTCACCGTTCCAGTAGCATGCTTTGGGGAATGATTGTTAGTAACGTTACATGTATGAAACTTGAATATATTAGGCTCAAACATGCAAAAATGGTTGGTATGGTCCTTTAATATTTCTACTACTGAGTGCACGTAGAAATAAAGCTGCTTACCTGGTTTTGCAGCGCGTCCTCTCGAGTTCTGGATATCGCCAGAGCATTTTTGGTCTCATGTTGCTGCTTCAGCTGCTCTTGCAGCTGTTTGACTCTTATCTGTAGGAAAATGGAAAAGGATCATCATATTTGTCTGGATCATTTCCTGTCCGTTACCCCGAGAGCCATCGGTCAGGGAGCTCGTACCTCCTGAGCGCTGAGCTCGTTCTTCAGTTCGGCGACCTTGGAGGAGGAGTGTTCCAGGGCGTGGCTCGCCTGCAGACAGTCCAGCGCCTCAAGGTGTTCTGCCTTCATGGAGGAAAGCTGCTCTGCAAACGTCTCCTTCAGCCTGAAAAGGGAAAAATGATTTGTTCTGCTCTTCAAACACAACGTCCTAACAGCAGAAGCTTCTTTTTCCAGTTGGTTATATGGCGATGTTAACTTGATGATGGTTCAGAGGAATTCCTGCTAAAAAAAGAAAGGGTTCCATAGATACGAGCATCACAGTTGTGCCACAAATTATAAACATTACGAACACTTTCTTTGTTTTTTGTTTTTTTTTGTCGTCCCTTGACGACATTTACTGTCAGAAAATGACTTAATCTTGAAAATACATTGAGTATAATCAATTATGTACACATATGTACTACGTAAATCTGAATTTTCACTGAAAATATGGAATTTTGTCTTTTTTTTGTATCTTGAAAAAATAAATGATTGTGAATAAAATTTAATGACAAAAGCCTGTTTATTTATTTTCTGACTATAATAATTAAGTCTTTGGATTATAAGACCATTTCACCGACAACAGATGCATTATTTGAAAATTTACATGGAGGTCCAAGAAAATCCAGTGCTGGGCCTTTAAGTATCAGGTCTGAAAACTAAAATTTGGGATAAAAGATTAAACGGTTTTAAGACTGAGCTTTAAGAAGATATTTTTCGTTTAGTATAAAATAGTTTAATACTTGTGTGTTATTTTATAAGTGTACAAAATGCGATCTTGGATTTGCCTCATTACTGTCTTATTGCTTTATTATTGTATTATTATTATTATTGTGTATCTCGTTCCTTTGCTGTAGCTGTGTCTTTCTGCTTTCCGTGTTCGGATCGGTTGCTCTCTTATGGCTCTCGGAATCGTCTCCTGATGAATCAATGCTACGTTTGTTTGGGAATTGTTGCCCGTCTTCTGAGAAAACTTTAATGAGACGGGGACGGAGAATATTGCTGTACAGACTGTAAAGCACTCTGAGACATTTTCCGTGATATTCCTGACATTTAGGGCTGGATATTGATTCTAACCTCCCAATTCAATATGATTTTGATTTTCAAAGCCCCAAGTTGATTCAGCTCTGTTAAATTCTAGAAAGGGTTATGTCTTCTAAATTACATTATTGTATTAAAATGTGAAGACATTCTTTCTGAATTTATGTAGAAAACTTACTGAGTGTATTAAAGGTTCAGACTGAACTTTGACCTTTGGGCTCTGATGCTGTTTGACCTCCACATGAAGCTTTGTGTAGCTGCCTCAGTAACGTGTTGTCATGTTACTCAGCATTTGTGATTCCAGGATTTGAAGCGTGTTCCTAAAACCCTCGTTGTCATGGCAACGCTGTAAGGATGCATATCCTCCATATAAAAATAGTAAGGACTGGCTTATTGTTTTGGCTGGAGGTGAGGCAGATGCAGCTTGCAGGTCGATGCATTTTCTACGTCATCTGTCTTCATTCAGGTGTCGTGCTGCAGACTTCACGGCGGCAGCGTGACGCCTCATCAACAGCTCCACAAATTTGTTGTGTTGCGGCAACATTTTACTTCTGAGTTACATGTTTCGCAAATGTTCTGACTTACATCGGATCATTTATGTCTTTTTACTTTTAAAGCCAAAACCAGTCCAAACATCTGTCAGAGGCGCCATGTTGTTTTTAATACAAGCTTGGTCTCCTATACCTGTAGAGTCATCGCACTATCATACATTACTTATGCTATTAGCGTTCAATTAAAAATTATACTATTTAAAAGACATATTTTTTTTATTTTATGAATCAATATTGGAATTTGAATTACAATTAATATGAAAAATTTATTTTCTTCCTCAACCCTACTAAAACAAAAGTAACCTTGACTCATCCTGTTTGCAGACGAGAGCAGAATGAGGTCTCTTACAAAAGTTCATTAAGTTGGCTGGAACTCTCAGCAGAACTCGTCTTTTTAGATCTGTTTAATGAGTTGGAGTAGTTTGCAAAACTACTCCAACAAAAGTCCAAAAGTCGACAAAAGCTAAATGAGCTAAAATGGTCTTAGCGCTACCTGTCAACCTACCTGAACATACGCACGGCATCATTTCATGATTTCATACCCACATCAATCAGAGGTGGACCAAAAAAAAAAAAAAAAAAAAGAGAAGGAGGATTCCAGCAAGAACAAGCTGTTCTCTTTATTAAATATTTGACTTTTAACTGCAGTGATTTTACTCTCCACCTGTACCTGTGTAGCTCGTCTTTGGTTCGTAAAACTTCGGCTCTTGACGTTTCCTCCTCCTGCTCGCTCCGCCGCTGCAATAGATCCAGACGCTGCCTCAGAGCCTCGTTCTCCTGCAGCACGTCTGTGATGTGACTTCCTGTAAAACAGGAAGGAGCAGCCAAATGGAATATTCAAATATTTATGTTCACAGTTATGATTTATATATACAGTATGTATCATATGATTTATGATTAACTGATGTAACTGAGGCCTTGGTTGTTTAAAAGCCTTTTTGGTCGTCGTACATTTACGTGTTAAGATCGTAACAGAGATTGGTAAAATAAAGGGCTGCATCTTGATCTTGACACTCCCGAGTTTTTTTACTCCGTTGGATTTGATGTATTAGTTATCATTTATTTTCTCCTTGCTGCATCATCTGGGTCATAGAAATTGTCTCTTTTTACGGTTTCTTTTTTAAATAATGAAAGATTTTACTTGTATCAGCTCTTATTGGTTTTACACAGTGTAAGCAGTATTTATTGCTTTTTTTGCTTATGGTGTTTTACGGGCTGTTGACTAATTTTGATATCTGTCTTGAACGTGCATGTGTGTGTGTGTGTCTTTGTATGTACAGTGACAAACTAATTCCCTGCTGGGGATTCATAAAGATAAAGATAAAATGATGCAGAATAATCTTCATCCAAACACCAAAAACATTCTGGGTGTGATGATGTCTTTTTTTTTTTTAAACTTTTTGANTTCATCCAAACACCAAAAACATTCTGGGTGTGATGATGTCTTTTTTTTTTTTAAACTTTTTGATTAATAAACATATTACCAAGATATTTTGAGTTTTGGCTGCTATGATTGGATTCATTTTATCATGTATGAATGATGAACGATCAATAAAAAAAAAAACATACACATCCCCACCTGTAAAGACGGTGGGCTGGTAGGCTTTCTCCTGAGTGGCTGGAAACGTTTCTCCCCTCGCCCCTCCCTCCTGTGGGGCGGGTTGCTGGTTCGCTTCCCCGGTACGAGACTGCTGACGTGAGCTGCTGCCGGACAGCAGACTCCTCCTCTCTGTCTGCAGGCGCTCCACCGTGCGACTCAGCTCCTCAACTCTTTGGGTCTTTGCGGCGAGCTCCCGGCTCAGCTCGTCTTCACACTGGATTTCAGCCTGCAGGGCGCAGCATTTAAAATGACAGTTTCTGTCTGAGTTGGCGATGCAGGTACTACAACTCATTCTGACCTATGAAGACATTCAGTTCAAAACCTGCCTTTAAAGCTCCATACAGGGAAACTGTACAGGAAAGTAATGTAACGTACACGACCGCTCAAAAGTTAGAATCACCTGTCATTTAAGTCGCTGTTTTATTCAATAATAGTTTTTTTAATTTATATGACTCAAACACTAAAATGTATTTAAAGATGTTTTATTTAGCATTTCAAGGTGTTTAAATGCTAAATAACAGTATTTTAGTGAGATTTAATCTCTGCTTTGTAAATATTCAGCATCATCAGTTTTTAGAGCATCAGGGAATAATCTAGAATTTCCTAATAATCTCTGGAACTACATACAGCTTCTCTACATGAATCTGGAATCATCTAGAACTCATGTCAGGATTCTGGACAATTTCAATAAAATGTCTGAATGTTTTACAGCTTGTTGCAAATGATTTTAAAGGACCATATCACCCATTTTGCATGTTTGAACATCTCTGAATACAACTAGTGTGCAGAGGAGGCCTAAAGGTCAGAGGAGCTTCTGATTGAAGCGTTGCTGGTTCAATCCCTGAACTGACAAGAGAAATCAGGGTTGGGGAGGTGAATGAGCAGCATCTGCCCCTTCCTCATTATCACCACTGAGGTGCCTTTGAGCAAGGCACCTAATCCCCAAATAAAGCAATAGAGCTGGTCAGTGGCAGCAGAGAGTCTGTGGTTGTACTGGAAGCTTCCAGGTATGTGTGTGTGTGTGTGTGTGTGTGTGCTGTTCCTGCAAAAGAGCATTCAATGCTCAGAGAACTACTGCTGGATAAATAAAGGTTAAAAAAAAAAATACTGCATCTGTTCTTACGCAGAAAGAAAGAAGAAAAGCTGCTCACATCAGATAATATCTATATACACCTTTAAATGCTCATATCCTAAATAAGCCGGTTATTTATTCTTTGCTTAAAGTTTGGAGGAATCTGCTTCCCGTCCTGGTTCTCAGGTCAGGTAGGAATATAATCCACATAAATACAGACCACCAGACCTGCTGAAGCTGCTGCTGGAGAGTCTGGATCTGGTCCTGAAGGGATCTTTCTTTGCTTTGGTTGATTTCCGTCTGCCTCTGCAGTTCTTCCTGCAGTGTTTGAACACGTGGAACGTTCTCCGCCACAGAGCTTCCCGCCTCCACCAGCTGCTGCTCCAGCTCCAAGATCTGCTGCTCGTAACGGAGCTGCATGGAATTCCACGGCAAACAGGTTAAAGACATTTTTAGGATAATGCTTAGTTTATTTGTGAAACACATTTTTGGCTTTAGTTAGAATTTCACCTGAACACAGGACAGCACGGTACAGGATTATAGGATTTATGATTTAGGTCATTGTCATACTAATCAATGCAACAATTGATTTCTTTCCTTGGTTTATTTAATAGTTACAAATGTGTTAAAAGACCATACCACCCATTTTGCATGTTTGAGCCTAATATATTCAATTTTCATACATGTTACGTTACTGACAATCATTTCCCAAAGGATAAAACCGTATTTCATCTTTCCTGATATTTTGCTAAATCTCTTAATCTTTCAAAACCAAATATTCAAGTGATACACCCACCTTAAAAATAGATGTTTCTCCTGCTAATACTTACGCAGCCTTATGAAGTCACTGTCGTTTAAATTTTTCCATAAACGCAGGTCTTCTTTTGGAACTATATTCCCTGGTGGAGGCATACATTCACTCCACACTTTTTATTGCTCTTAAACACTAAAATTACATAACTTCTAAAAAAAACCTGAATACACGTCTTGTTGGTGATGATGGATTACCTATCCCAAGAACATTTCAAGTATCAACAAGTTGATTTTAATAGCAGAATGAACTGAAACCAATGGAGGTCTGGAAGGTAGGAAAAACATTTTTAATTCACCGTTCCAGTAGTATGCTTTGGAAAATAATTGTCAGTAACGTTACATGTATGAAAATTGATTATATTAGGCTCAAACATGCAAAATGGATGGTATGGTCCTTTAAATATTTTTGTTGACGGTGCTGATAATACAGTTTCATGTTATTATATATTATGGGAATGTAAACATGCATATCCATGATACTTTTGTGACTTTTAAGAGTTATTACACTGTTAGTTGGTGTTACACTGACTAACAAAAACCTGTATCATGTAATATTAACGGATCGCTTTGACAGGTTATGAAAACGTACAGCAGCATCCTAATGTTCGTACCTTCATTGTGTGGAACTGTTGCTCCATGGTTCTCAACCTGAGCTTCGCCTCCTCGTCGCGGCTTTCCAGCTCAGCCTCCAGCCGCTGAATTCTCCGCTCCAGCGCTTCATTGACACTTGGCGACGGCGTGCTGGCAGCGTTCAGATCGGCCTGATGCTCAGCCGCGGCTGCAGCAAACATCAGAGCGGGCAGGGAGTTTGGGTTTCTGCTTCTCAGAATATGTTCTAGCTTCTTCACCTAATCGAAGAGATCAAAACGAGCTTGTGAAGGAAAAGAGGACTGAAAGAACTTGAATTCATTTGCTTTCTTTTTGTTTCAGAGAGAGAAACCTGTTGCTCCAGGTCCTGCATCCTCCTCGTGTCCACGGCGCTCACTTTGCTCTTTTTCTGCTGCTTGCCGTCTCTCCTCCCCACATCCATTTTCAGCTTTTGTACCTGAAATGAAGACGTGTTATTCTCTGTTTGCCTGATAATATGACATTCTCAAGGATTTTGCTTACTAACTCGACTTTGCTGCATTTCTTCAGTTTAGCGGGTATTAGCATAAGACACGTTTTGGAGCAAAACCCTCACTCCTCCCACAAATAGAAGAAAGCCATAAGGCAGGAAGTATTACTTCATTATTGCTGCTTTCAGATCAATAGAAATCCAAATTAAGCTCAAAAGCTGAGATTTCAGATCATTCAGAGAAATCTTAAAGATAACATTTTGGAAAACTGACTGAAGATTAAAGAGATGGAATGATCGAACCGAGGAAAACTTCATAACAGATTCCAGTTGCCCTTCAAGCTTAAGGTGTGTGTGTGTGTGTGTGTGTGTGTGTGTGTGTGTGTGTGCGCGCGTGTTTGTTTCTATAAAATATACGAGCAATATCCTCTGCACTTTGTCTAAAGAACACAAATCTGGAAAAATGTTGCTTAGTTGCCCAGTTTTGAAAATAAAAAAAATGGACAAAGACTCTTTAAGGTCTAAAGTGGAATTATAGAATTACAGAGCAGCTGCATCAAGGAGGTTTTAAGCACAATATTAATGATTTCACAGCAAACTCTGTGTGTGTGTGTGTGTGTGCGTGTTTTTGCTTCTTGGTTGTGGAAGCGGAATGAAAACCACCTGCTCTTTGAGTCGGCGTATCTCGGCTGTAGCAGCTTTCAGCCTGGAGGAATCTCTGTCCAGCAGCTCACTGTTTGCAGCAAACTGCTGGAGCTTCTTCTTCAGGGCAGCAACTTCCTTCCTGTGCGTTTCCTCACGTTCACGCATCCCAGACGCCTGATTCTCTGACAAAGGACCAGATTCATAAAGATTATGCTAAGTAAGCAGTGTTCACTAAATGTGCAGCATGATAACATTCATTAAGCTTCTCTTACGTTAATCACACTAAAGGACCATACCACCCATTTTGCATGTTTGAGCCTAATATATTCATATATATATAAAACAAATACGGTTTTATCCTTTGGGAAATGATTGTCAGTAACATGTATGAAAATTGAATATACCAGGCTCAAACATGCAAAATGGGTTGTATGGTACTTTAACATAGTGCTGTTGTAAGGTGAGTCTCAGGTAAAAACCAATGAAGATCAGAGTGTTAATGAGCTGCTTCATATTTATGAGTCACGATTTATCCTGATTCATCTGGTTTCAAAGTGACATCGACATGTTAAACCAGCAAAGACACATAAATTCTGCTTTAGAGCCCCACACTTTAAAAGATTAACACTAAAATAGCAGATATATTAAGTATTATTATTATTAATTATTAAAAAGGCATATTAACCTCCGTAGTGTGGGAGCGCTGTGTGCAGCATGGGAGTGGAGGGTGGGATGTGTGTGTGTGTGTNCCTCCGTAGTGTGGGAGCGCTGTGTGCAGCATGGGAGTGGAGGGTGGGATGTGTGTGTGTGTGTGTGTGAGTGAAAGAGACAGTGCAGCAGATAAAGTTATGAATAAGCTCAGCACCACCAGAACGTGTGTGGGGTCAGAGGAAAACTCACCATTTAAAATCTGACTGATCAGCTGAGTGAGTTTATCTATCAAAGTTATTGATCACTAACACATGTGAGGTAAATACGGTTTGAAACGTCGCCCAGATTTCATACTGATGAAGTTTATGAGCAGAATGAAACACGTGTTAATTTTTGTGTGATGTTGTCTTTGTTGCTTTTTTCTGAAAAACTTCCCCGACACGTAAATAAGGAAATATTGTAATAACTGAAATATGTCAATAACAGTGTTTATGAATGAGGGAACATGGTTGCGTGACGATATTTGCCCATATGGACGCGTTAAATAATGCACTACCGTTTCGTTTAGACTCTCAGCGATCCGCTCCGTTCGTACCTGAGATGGAGGCGGCCCGGGCTTCTCTCTCATCCTTCATTCGCTGAAGCTCCTTGTGGAGAGCCTGATTTTGCTGCTTCAGCTTGTGAATCTCCTCCGACAGCCTGGCCTCGTTCCTCTGCACACAGGTAAATGTCTCCATGATTAGCGAGGCGGTTAACACAGAAGCTGTGAATAGTATTTAGTCATACTAGTACGCACCTGAAGTGTGTTTATATGAGCCAGCAGCTCTGTGATGCGTGTAGCGTGATCCATGGAGCCCATGTGTGTTGAGGTTTTGAACTGTTCCCTGGTGCAAGATGGTAATAATGTTATAAACTGAAAGAATTTAAACAGATGTATGTAACAACGCCCTGAGCTTTAAAAACAAACTATAACTATGGAGAAAAGCACATGTAGAAGACGTGTGCATGGAATGATACCGTGTCACGGCCAGCTCGTTTAGCAGCCTCTGGTTTTCATTAAACATGGCTTTCTCAGTTTCTTTACTCTTTGCCTGCTGATGCTTCATCTGCAGGTAAAGCTTCTCGTTCTCCTGTCAAATAAAAATAAAACACAAAAATAATGTTATAAAATACAACATACATAATATATACACATACATAATAAATAAAAACAAAATGAGACAACAGCACCAGTAAGTGAAGTATCATGTACGCTCTGTAACTATATTTAGGATCAGTTTTCTGTAGAGCTGGGAAAGTTAACATGTTAATTTTGCGATTAATATTCCTGCTTGGGAATACCCCTTGGGAATGCTGGTATTCCCACTTGGGAATGTAAATAAGGATGTAAATACCAGTATTCCTGCTTGAGAATATCCATTGAGAATACTGGGTGGAAATACAGCTTGGGAATACTGGTATTCCTGCTTGGAAATACTGCTTGGTAATAATAGTAGTTTTGTTTTCTTAGTAGTGGATGAGATGATGAACATGTTTGCTAAGTTTGGCTGCTGTATGTTGTATTTAGCAGTTTTGATGTAATTTCTACTGTACACAGCATGTAAGGCAAAATTAGGTAAAACAAAATAAGCAAATAAGGTAAAAAATACATTACAAAAATGCATTACAGTCAATGGGCTCATTTGAAAATAATATACTGTATAATTCATAATAATTGATAAACCATCCATGTCATCATAATGAGATTTTGCACAGTCAATTAGATGCAATAATGAGCACATGGTAATTTGAACAGTTTCTACACAGTATCTCAGCTATAAAATGTGTTACAGTCAATGGGATGCAACACACAATCATTAATTTTTATTATTAACAGATCATTAATATTATGACTCATTAAATTTCATAAACAATAGATTTTTTTATAGTGACCTTTTGTACATTTAATCAGTGAGCAATATGGCATGTTTTAGAAATTGAATGTAGTTTTTGAGCTATAAATACAATGGTTGTCCGTGGGATTTTTAAAATTATTAATAATTCAGTAAGTACAGCAGATGATGCCGGTTCCTGATTAAGCAGATCAGTCAGTCTGGCTCCATTCATGCTGTTTTGGGTTTGTGGCATAAAGTTACTCGGGGTAACAGGTCATCTTACAACAGCTGAAATAACGCATCAATGCCATATACTTCTCACAATGACAAAAAAAAGGCCAATAATTCAATCAATTAAGATTTCCTGGAGTTATAAAAACGTAATCTGGGAGATTTTAACTTATTCTGGAAACTGTTAATTTAAATTATCACACAATCATTGCTGTGAACAGATTAAAAAAAAATCCAATATTTAATAAACTGTAACAACTGTGATAAACTGTAAAATGCTTAGAAATTAATTCATGCAGAAAGTGTCAAGGGAAACAGTAAGGAATAAAAAAACATAGTGTGAAAATCATTGTTGCGTTGTGTTTTGGTTTTCATGGTGCAGAACACGAACTTAACGACCCCCCNAAAAAAAAAAAAAAAAAATTTCTATAAACAGCATTTGCAGCATGTTTCCACATCACTGTTCTGCTGCAGAATAAAAAGGTGGCTACTGATTGCTGATGAACACAGGGAACGATGTATAAAAATGGCTTTGATTCCGACATAAACTTTGTTTTTTAATATCCAAAATACTGTTTACAGCCCCCACAGATCACAATCCATGCTGCACAGACACACCGACCAATCAGTGGAGAATATGAGAATACACCAACAAGTCAGAACGACCTGGAAATAAAGATTCCTGCTGCATACAAACACCCTAATAAGCTAATAACTCCATATTTCCAGGAAGAAAACAAACACGGCAGAACTAAAGCTCTATGATAAAACTGGCAATCTGACAGGAAAATGACAAAAATATATAAAATAAATGTAACAACCGTAATTAGTTTTCTAGAAGAATTAGTCAACAATTCTCACATTCTGTAGCCACTCTGGCTACAGAAATGATTTTTCATGAAGGCATCAGTCTGTATTAGTGCAGCACTCCAGTTGTGTTCTAACTCCCTGCTGGTGTGTTTTAACATTCTATTCCTGCTGTCTGCCTTCTCCCACATCATTTTGGGATTACTGTACATACTCGAGTATAAGCAGATCTCATATATAAGCCGACCCCCTGATGTTGTTCCATCAACTTATTTGTTTAGCAAATTACCTGTTTTTCTGGGTATTGTCATAGTATTCCTGTGATTTTCTGAAAATAACCCACGTACCGGTAAACATGATATTTATTTCAGCAGCTTATTACCGTAACTGACCAATCACAGCAGAGCTTACTGGCTGCTGCAAAATGTGCTGGATCAGATGTTTAGTCAGGAAATATCTCATTCTAAGGTATGAATTAAACTATTTTCATGGGTAGTGGTAATGGTAGTATTTCCACCCTGAAAATTTCCTTCTCTGGGATCAGATTTGAATTTCTCACATATAAGCCAACCCCCAATTTACTTTGTGAAATTTGGTAATAAAAACTCAGCTTATACTCAAGTATATATGGTAAATGAAATGAACAGAAAAGGATAAGTAGCCTGATAGAAATGAAAAGTGGAAGTGGTCACAGAGGGAAACAAACCTGCTGGTAACCCTTTATGAGGATCTCCTGCTCTTGTATTTCTTTATTCATCAGCTGAAGCTTCTCATCTATTTCAGGGTCTGAGGCTTCCATCCGTTTCCTCTTCTTTTCTTCTGCACTCCGCAGCTGGGTAATGGAGAAAAGGTGGCTTATTGACTGCATATTGAGCCATCCCATTTTTATTCTATATAATGGGTGGGATTCATAAAAAAATCATGGTAATACATGGCATCATGCTGAATAAGTGCTTTGATAATTGAAGCTTATTCATAAAGCATTACTTAGAGCATCGTCGTCCCGTTACGGACGCTGTTGTAAGGTAAGTCTCAGGTAAAAGCTAATGAAGATCAGCGTGCTAATGAATTGCTTCACATTTTATATTGCTTCATCTGGTGTCAAAACAAAAACAAATAAATAAATTTTTAACATTTATTTATTCAGAGTTAGTTCAATGAGCATCAAATGCTCTTTTTCATGTGTGCATACTTCCGTGCACACATGCACGCAAGTATGCACACATACCTGGAACACACCTGGTGTTTAAGTGCAATAAAAAGCGTGGAGTGAATGTATGTCTCCACCAGGTAATATACTGTAGTCCCAAAAGAAGACCTATATTTATGGAAAAATTTAAAGGACCATGACTTCATAAAGCTGTGTAACTATTACCAGGAGAAACATGGATTTTTAAGGTGGGTGTATCACTTGAATATTTGATTTTGAAGGTTAAGAGATTTAGAAAATATCAAATATGGTTTTTTCCTTTGGGAAATGATTGTCAATCATTGTAACGTAACATGTATGAAAATTGAATATATTAGGCTCAAACATGCAAAATAGCCAATATGGTCCTTNCGTAACATGTATGAAAATTGAATATATTAGGCTCAAACATGCAAAATAGCCAATATGGTCCTTTAAGTCTGGCACTGTGTTTTATGAATCCCATCCAATATATTCTAAGCATGAACAGCAAAGCAGCAGAGAAATATAAACAAGCCCTATTTAATCATCTGTTCTTGTTTTATTTATTTTAACCTTATTTAACCTGTTAGCATTAGCATTGTTTGGCTCTCTCTGTCAATCAAATTCTGCTTTGGTTTGGACTAGTTCCAGAATGAAAACAATGTAATTTGCAGATGTTTCCTTGGTCTCTGTGATGCTGCAGACAGGATGACGCTCGGTGAGTTTAGGTTCATGCACCTTGCTTTGTAGCACAAAGTTTTGCTGTTTGAGTGAGTCGAGCTCCTCCGCCTGATGCTGCATCAGCTGCAGTTCCTTCTCCTTCCGGACCAGCTGGACTCTCAACTCATCCAGCAGGGAGCCACTCTCATCCCTCTGGAAGTCGGACATCAACACAAAGGTCATGAATGGGGATGTAAATCTGATTTCCCACTGATGAATTTTTATAAAGGTTACTTCATAAAACACTTCAGCTACATGGCCGAGGCAAGAGAATCCTGTCTGTTGTCGTTATCCGTAAAATTGAGAGTGAGCAAGCACGCCGACGCTAATCAATACACATCATCTGCATGAAATTAGCCGTGTATTTATCAAGACAATCTATTCATAGAACACATATTAAAACTACAGATGTTGAACATAGTAAACTAAATAAAATGAGTTTGTTAAAGGACCATTCTTTCCACTTTGCATATTTGAGCCTAATATATTCAGTTTTCATACATGTTATGTTAGTGACAATCATTTCCCAAAGGATAAAACTGTATTTTAGTTTTCCTGATATTTTGCAAAATCTCTTAATCTTTCAAAATCAAATATTCAAGCGATACACCCACCTTAAAAATCCATGTTTCTCCTGCTAATAGTTACACAGCCTTATGAAGTCACGGTCCTTTAAATTTTTCCATAAACACAGGTCTTCTTTTGGGACTATATTCCCCGGTGGAGGCATACATTCACTCCACGCTTTTTATTGAGCTTAAACACTAAAATTACATAACTTCTAAAAAAACCTGAATACACGTCTTGTTGGTGATGATGGATTACCTATCCCAAGAACGTTTACAGTATCAACAAGTTGATTTTAATAGCAGAATGAACTGAAACCAATGGAGGTCTGGAAGGTAGGAAAAACATTTTTAATTCACCGTTCCAGTAGTATGCTTTGGGAAATGATTGTCAGTAACGTTACATGTATGAAAATTGAATATATTAGGCTCAAACACACAAAATAGATGGTATGGTCCTTTAAGTGAATCTCAATGCGATGAAAAGAATTCTGAACAATTTGTTGACATTTAGAGTGACAGAGTTATTAGTACAGTGATGTGTTCAAACTTATTTATAGGATAAACCCCTTCAGGTGTACCATCTCATTTTCGAGGGGGTCCCAAGATGTGGAAACTATCCTGTTGCTGTGAGGACCACAGTCTGCCTGGGTAGGTTGCAGACAGCCGCTTACCAGCTATATTTTTTATACCCAGCATAGACATGGCGCAGACATTGATGATAATCTTAAATTCACTGACTGTGCAATATCTAAGATATAAAAAAGATGCAGCATCTTGTGACAGTTGAAGAAGTTTGATGTGGAGCGGCATATTCTCCAGCTGTTTTATAACTCAGTGCTGCAGAGTGCTCTGGTTTGGTATGTGTGTTTGGAAACATGAGGGTGAAGGATCGTAACAAACTGCAGGCCATCAATACCGCGAGTAAGATTATCCTGAAGCAGACTTCAGTAGAACACATCTACCATGGTTTAATTTTAAATGAGATTCACTGCATTATGGAAGATCAAACTCATCCGTTACATCAAAAGTTTAGGCTGACGTGCAGTGGTAGAATATTACAGCAAAGGATTAAACCAACGAGCTATCAGAAATGTTTCATTCCTGCTGCTGTTCATACTTTACATCATCATCACAGGAGAGATAATAACTGCTGCACTTACTGAAGCAATCTCTATGCAATTAATGCAACTGACTGCTGATCAATGTAAGCTTTGGTCAAATGGGAGCTTTCTGTGGGCTGGTGGACCAAGTGGACATGCAAATTTAAATTTGTTTGTTGCTGATTTTGATTTGGATCTTGATTGTGGTTTACAGTTTTGTGTGTTTTTATGTTAATCTTTCTGGCTTTTGTACCTATGGTCAAATGAATTTCCTTTTTGGATAACAAAGTTAAACTGAACTGAAGTGAACGACGACACGAGACCAAAGTCTTTTCAACAATTTCTTACATTCTCCTTTGGAAGACGCTGCGTGGGTCTCGGTTCCTGAGGCTCTTGGATTTCCTGGCTCTCTGTCGCATTGGGGAAACTGCTGGTGTCCAACTGCTGCTGGTGGACGGACACGAAGGACTGGACGGATCCCACCACCTCACTGCCAACCTTCACCATCGGCTCTAATCAATCATAAGCAGGGATTTGATCAGTAAAGCCTGACACACTGCATGAGGATGCCTGAAAAATCCCTGCAACTCAAAATCTCCTTAAACTATTAGAAAAGTCACGAGGCAGAATCAAAGCAGCTGCACAATTTGAGTAGCAAATTACAAAATCAAGTGCCTATGTATGTAATTTGGAAATAATTACAAGAAAACTACATAAAAATTAAATATTCAGCATCCAGCTACAGAAAAGAAAATGTGTGCTGTCCAGTTCGAGATGGATGACAGAAAAATGTGGGTAAAACATGTCCAGCAAGCTGTTATACTTATGTTATGTTAACTCTGTGGGACAAAATAAAAACCATGACAGGAGAGCTTTGTGTCTGTTATTTTGTTAACGCAGAACAATTCAGCAGATAAACAAATCTAAAATGCTTTATTAGTTTAATGTTGGACTTCTTCAGGCTGCATCCAAGATGCAGCTGTAACGTGTAAGAAGTCAGACTGGGAGTCTGAGTATCAGCAAGTAATTTTATTCACATCAGGACATCAAAGCTTGATCGGGACATATCTGTCATTATTTTTATACGGGCTGGACTTTATAGTGTGTGCCACAGACTGCCATAATCATCCTTGAGGAGCGGAGCATATACTGTCACACCCAGAGCGTATCCTGCTGCATGGACTACTTTTTACCGGCACAGCTCAATTTGAGAACCGCTCATCCAAACAACTTCACGCTGACGCTGCACGTCTTTGGGTCCTGAGCAATAAACCTGCTGAATATCAGCTTCATACATGACGGGTTCTAGAGATGTTGGTGCCACAGAAGGACAGACGGACACACATTGATTTCTGGTTTTATAGATAGATGTATGCAGTGCTTGAAGTGGGCAGTACTCACCGGTACGCAGTACTGGGACCTCTGTGATTTTCATTTCAGAGTACCGGGACATTTTCAGGAGTACTCTACTGCAGAACAACGCAGAGGAAAGCAATAGCGCCCCCCAACCCAACCCAATAACCAGCCAATGGTGACCAGCACACAGATAAGGGAGTACTGGCACCTTTTTTTGTCCACTTCAAGCACTTGATATATATATGTTTTTTTTAGTGACTGATGAGGTCATTACTTCAGGTGGAAAGTGATCTTTGGTGAAATTGTTATTCACAGGTGTTCATACGAAGACCGTGGCTCTAATGAATGACAACTCGAGAGCTCGACTCGCAACATCTTATGGTTAAAGGGCCATACCGGTGATTGTGCATGTTTGAGTCCAATATATACAATCCGCATATAGTCTGTTACTTTACTGACACCCGTTTCCAATAAAATTTTAGAATTGTTTTTCCTGCCTTCCAGGCTGTCACTGATTTTAGTTCATTCCAGTACGCTATACAAATCAACTCGTCGAGACTTGAAACATGCTTGAGATATGTAATCCATCAGCGTTATTAGGTTTTTTGCAGAAGTAACTTTATTTAACTGATCCAACACAGAGCTGCATGGAAGACAATGTATGTCTCCGCCAGGAAANAGTAACTTTATTTAACTGATCCAACACAGAGCTGCATGGAAGACAATGTATGTCTCCGCCAGGAAAAATAGTCCCAAAAGAAGATGACTTATAGAGAAAATAAAATGACGGTACCTTCTACAATCATGCAAAAGTGTTAGAACGCAGAATTTTAAGGTGTGTGTATCATCTGAACATTTGATTTAGAAAGATTAGGAGATTTGAAAAAATAAATACGAAAAGTAAATACAGTTTTATGTTTTGGAAATTGGTTGTCAAAACATGCATGTAGGCTGTTTATACTGAGATCAAACATGCATGAGTATGGTCCTTTAAGGTTTTTATTCATTCCTACATATGTAAAAGTGATGATGATATGGGAGGGCTTTCTACAAATACACCCTGAGAATAGAAGAAAGACTCGCAATGACATCACAAGCTTCACTTTAAAGAATTATTTAGACTTTATCCTCTGCATGTCTTCCTTTTGAGCTCTCATTTTCTTGGCAGGGCCAGCTGACTAAATTGGACTCAAAATGGGGCAAAAAATCCAACGGTGTGTCTCCAGCTATAGGGTCTCTTACCTTTAAAGCCTAGACCGCGAACATTTGCCGTTTTCAGCGTAGACAGGTAAAAGTGCGATGTTTCTTTATCATCACTTTAAGCTGATTGTGTTTGTCTATATTGTGATATTGATGAAAATCTGACCACATTTAATGAGTTCATTAAGACAGAAATGCAAGAAGTGCCACTGTATATCCACTAGAAGAATTTATAACCGCATCATCAGAGAGACACACTGACACTGTACACATCTGAAATGAATAAGATGCAACCTGAGAAATGAGCTGACCTATCTGATGATTTCATACACCGTGTGTGTGAAAGCTCTAACCTGTGTGCTTCCTGTCATCTTTTCTGGGGCTCTTCAGGTCCCGGGACACAGATTTAGCTGTGATAGCAGCAGCTCTACTTGGTCCTGAAGATCTGCCTCTAACGTGGGCCACAGTGGGTTTCTTCACCAAAGATGTAGGGCGATGAGTAGGGGTGGAGCCACACGCTACCTGTGGAAAAACATACATTACCAGCGCTGACGGCTGCACAATATGAAACAAATGCATCCTTAAAGGACCATATTGCCAATCGCAGGTTTGAGCCCAATATATATACAAACTGTTAAGTTACTGACAGCCAATTTCAGAAACATAAAACCGTATTTTAGTTTTCCTGTTATTTTTTCAAATCCCCTAATCTTTCAAAATTAAATGTTCAGGTTATACACATCTTAAAATTCAATGTTCTAACATTTATACACGATTGTAGAAGGCACGGTCATTTTAATTTCTCTGTAAAAGCCGTCTTCTCCTGGGACTATATTTCCTGGTGGAGACATAAATTGCTCCTTGCTGTATTGGATTGGTTAAATAAATTTAACAAAAAAACCCAGTACACATGTTTTTCACTGTGATGGATTATTTATCTCAGTATGTTTCAAATCTCTACAAGTACATTTTTATAATGTGCTGGAATGAATTGAAACCATT
The DNA here is from genome assembly GCA_014773175.1 of Lucifuga dentata. Taxonomy (NCBI): domain Eukaryota; kingdom Metazoa; phylum Chordata; class Actinopteri; order Ophidiiformes; family Bythitidae; genus Lucifuga; species Lucifuga dentata. The sequence goes on from VXCM01006286.1 coordinate 33,538, forward strand.
GACAGTCTGGAAGAAGGGTTGGGTGATAAATCGATTTAATCAATTAAATTCTATTTTATCTCAGAATTCAAATCAGAAATTACCAACTTGGGGTCTCTCTGATTGGCTGATAGATGTGGCATAGTAGTGATGCTGTACCAAGCTGAGCAGCATAATGTCAGACCTGAGCAGCAGAGAACAGAGATGCTGAGAGCAGCAGCAACACTCTGAGTGTGTTTAGTTATGAGAGCAATACTTTTAGATTTTTTTGAGCTCAAAATAGATTTTTGTTTGCTCAAATTAAATTATGTGCATGCAAAATTTTATTTTCTTTGCTCGAAATGTGGCACAAATCTAATTCCATAAGGATCAGCCTAAATGTGGTTCTTGTGCCGTGAAGCTGTGTGAGTCCTAACATGTTGGCTTTAAGCACCGACGATTAAAGCAACAAGCAACTTGACTTCAGCCAAATGTCTCTGGCATCAACGAGAACCTGAAAAAAGTTATGGTAAGGTCAAAAGTTACATATGTGTGAAGTGCCTGAGGCCTGTCAAAAAAAAAAAAATTAAGCTAACAGCCAAATACATGGTGTACTTGTGTAAAAGAAGTGAAAATGTTACTATATACCACAAAAAAATACCCAACATTAATTTTATTTGATTAATAATTGTTATTATGCACCGTATCTTACCTTATCTTTGTGTATCTGTATATTTGTATTTGTATATATTGTATATACAGTAGTTTTAGTTTTAGTATAGTATATAATTTTTGTAAGTTTAATTTGTAATTTTTGCATTTGCAGTACTTCACTTTGTTTTTATTGCACCTTATGTCACTTGTACTACTCAGCAACTTTGGCACAATAATTTCCCTCAGGATAAATAAAGGTTTGGCTTAGCTCATCTTAACTAAACACACTTTCTGTGTGGGGAAAGTTTTCCCTTCCATTTTGTTAAAAAAAAAAAAAAAAAAGNAAAAAAAAAAAAAAAAAACAGAACACTTTCTTTCGTTAACAGCCAACCACAACTGACCTGATGTCAATACTTGGTTTACAGATGCGGAATTATGCATTTTTACTCTAATGAATCTGATAAAACATCAAAATTTCTCCTCACCTGTTGTTTCTTAGCTTTGCTGGTTAGGGTGGCAGCAGCGCCTTCGTCCTGATGCTGCATCAGTCTCTCCACTTCCTCTCTGATGCTCCTGGTCACATCACAGATGGGAGGTTCAGGAGAGATGGACTGTCGTTTACTCGGCTTCCTGGCTCCCTTTATCTCCACAACAGGGCGAGTGTTTCCTGGTTGCTTTGGGTTGGACTCTGGGGAATCCCTTTCCCAAGACCAGGACGTCTTCCCTTGGTCCAGATGTAAAACGCTATCAGAAAAAAACAAAAATCATTTCATATCTTTCCCCAACATTTCTTCATCTCCCTCCATCTACCAGGTAAATATGAGGAGAGGAGCAACACCTGAGACCTCAGCATCAGTTTCATAAAACATGACAAACACGTCACTCGTCACACGTTATTTGTGTATTTATTTAACAATTTGTTTGTTTAATTATTTAATAATTAGTTATCAGGGGTAGTTCGCTGAGCATTGAAGGCTCTTTTGCTCACACACTCACACATTCATGCCTGAAAGCTGCTCAGTACAGCCACAGGCCACTGAGCAGCAACAATGGAGCGTTGCGGATAAGGTGCCTTGCCTTGCTCAAGGGCTCCTCGGCGGTGATAATGCAGGAGGGGCAGGCGTGCTAAATATGAGCAGCAGAAAGCGGCTTAAGTCCCCGTGCTGTCCTGGCTGTGTGTTAGAGAGCATTCGCATTAACGCTACAACCGACAATGTTACTGATGATATTAAAGGACCACACCGGTGATCCTCCACGTTTGAGCCCAATACACACAATCTGTACATTACATTGTGACAACCATTTCACAAAATATACTACATTAGCAGTGAATTTAGACTTTTTTTCCCCACATTTCAGTCTGTCGTTAGTTTCAGGTCTTTCCAGTACACCTGGAAAGACCTGTATGTGTACACCAATAGACCTGTATGTGTGTGTGTGTATGTACTACTGAGTCCTGCCCACTACAGGTCACTCTTGTCCTGTGCCATGCATCTATGGAGAGGCTGTTTGGTGTCACCGATTTACAAATCCTCACACACAATATTCAATCCAACCAGATAACAGAACGAAACAATAAAGAAAAAAAAAATGCAAGTAAATTTAAAGGACCATACCACCATTCTGCATGTTTGAGCCTAATATATTCAAGTTTCATACATGTTACGTTACTGACAATCATTTCCCAAAGGATAAAACCGTATTTCAGCTTTTCTGATATTTTGCTAAATCTCTTAATCTTTCCAAGTCAAATATTCAAGTGATACACCCACCTTAAAAATCCATGTTTCTCCTGCTAATAGTTACACAGCCTTATGAAGTCACGGTCCTTTAAATTTTTCCATAAACACAGGTCTTCTTTTGGGACTATATTCCCTGGTGGAGGCATACATTCACTCCACGCTTTTTATTGAGCTTAAACACTAAAATTACATAACTTCTAAAAAAACCCTGAATACACGTCTTGTTGGTGATGATGGATTACCTATCCCAAGAACGTTTCAAGTATCAACAAGTTGATTTTAATAGCAGAATGAACTGAAACCAATGGAGGTCTGGAAGGTAGGAAGAACATTTTTAATTCAACGTTCCAGTAGTATGCTTTGGAACATTATGTGTATGAAAACTGAATGTATTAGGCTCAAACAAAGGTTTAAACAAGGTTTTTGTCATCCTGACCTGACGGGCTGCAGGGTGAAACCTCTGACATCATCATCCTTCTCTGGTCGGATGGGCTTCATCAGCTCTTCTGCCGTGGGTAACTCTATGTACACACACACATGCATATATACAGCATATAGTCTGATTCTTTATAAAAACAAACTCCACTCTTGAGATTCTTGTCTGAAAAATTTCCATTAAATATATAAATCTAGGTGCCAAGCAGAGAAATTATATATCAAAATATATTACAGACAGATACATGGTGGAAAATGTTGAAAATAATTAATCCATTCACAACAGTTCATGAACTGTGAGTGACAGTGAACCAAAAGAATTCCTGTAGCTCATTTAAAAAAAAAAAAAAAAACTGACAAAATACATATTGCAATTTTTGGTAAACTAATGGAAAATGAAACAAAAACTCCAAGGATGGATAAGTGGACAAACTAACATTACTTTTGTCTGTCTTTCTTATCCAGTGACATGCAGATCCATACGCTGATGCTGATAAGTGATGAAAAATTACCTACTCTGCCAAAAATATCTACAGAGGTGGATTTGGCTCCATGTTTCACTTGTTGCACCAATAAGCATTTATCTTATGTTTCAGTGTGGCTCTGAAACTGATGTTAAAGGATCATTCCGGCGATTGTGCATGTTTGAGCCGGATAAATACAAAGCACTTATATGTTATGTTTCTGACAATCATTTCCCAAAACATATTACTGGAGCGGTATATTTTAGATTTTTTTTTCTACCTTCCAGAGTGTCATTGGTTTCAGTTCATCCCAGTGTGCTGTTAAAAATCAGCTTGTAGAGATTTGAAACGTTTGTGGTCAGTAATCCATCACAGCGAACATGATGTCTATTAAGTTTTTTGTCCAAAGTAACTTTATTTAACCGATCCAACACAGAGCTGCACAGAAGACAATGTTTGTCTCCGTCAGGAAATGTAGTCCTGGTAGAAGACAGCTTTTACAGAGAAATTAAAATCACCATGAAACATTGAATTTTAAGGTGTGTATCACCTTAAAATCATTTGATGTCATCATTTGATTTTGAAAGATTAGTGGATTTGGAAAAACGACAGGAAAACTAAAATATGGTTTTATGTTTCGGAAATTGGCTGTCAGTAACGGTACACGGGAGTTTGAGGCCACCCCTAGATTAAAATAAATAAATCATCAATACACTGCTTGTTTTACAATTTATTGCACAGGAAATGACAAAAATATATAAAATAAATGTAACTAATTAGTTTTCTAGAAGAATTAGTCACCAATTCTCATATTGTGAAGCCACTCTGGCTACAGAAATGATTTTTCATGAAGGCATCAGTCTGTATTAGTGCAGCACTCCTGTTGTGTTCCTACTCACTGCTGATGTGTTTTAACATTCTATTCCTGCTGTCTGCCTTCTCCCACATCATTTTGGGATTACCATACATACTCGAGTATAAGCTGATCTCATATATAAGCCTGATGTTGTTCCATCGGTTTATTTGTTCATCAAATTACAACACCAACAAGCCAGAACAACCTGGAAATAAAGATTCCTGCTGCATACAAACACCCTAACAAGCTAATAACTCCATATTTGCAGGAAGAAAACAAACATGGCAGAACTAAAGTTCTGTGATAAAATTGGTAATCTGATTATCGTACATACTTGAGTATACGCCGATCTCGTATAGAATTCGACCCCCTGATGTTGTTCCATCAACTTATTTGTTTAGCAAATTACCTGTTTTTCTGGGTATTGTCATAGTATTCCTGTGATTTTCTGAAAATAATCCACGTACCAGTAAACATGATATTTATTTCAGCAGCTGATTACCGTAACTGATCAATCACAGCAGAGCTTACTGGCTGCTGCAAAATGTGCTGATAAGATGTTTAGTCAGGAAATATCTCATTCTAAGGTATGATTTAAACTGTTTTCCATAGGTAGTGGTAATGGTAGTATTTCCACCCTGGAAATTTCCTTCTCTGGGATCAAATCTGAATTTCTCGTGTATAAGCCGACCCCCGATTTACTTTGTGAAATTTGGTAATAAAAACTGGGCTTATACAGTATATATATGACAGTATATACGGTAATAAGCTACACAGTCTGCTCATGAGCATCAACTTGGTCCAAGTTAAAGGAATTATGAAGAAAGAGAATTACCATTCCATCCTTCAAAGACACACAATTCCATCCAATTTATGAATTGTCAGAATTTCATTATTCAACTGGAAACGATCCAAAACATTCATCAAAATGATGCTAAAATTACATCCATTCAAAAGAGAAGCAAAGAATTAGAATTAGAGTTCTGACTTGGCCAGAGGAAGTTACTTTGACCAAACCAAAGTCTGAGCTGAAATGACTTCAAAGTGGTTTGATGTGACTAATTCTTCCGGAAAACTAATTACTTACATTTATTTTATGTATTCTGTCATTTCCTGTGCAATAAACTGTAAAACAAACAGTGTATTGATGATTTTTTTTTTAAGTCTGTGGTGGCCTCAAACTTCTGGCCTGTAGTGTACGCAGGCTGTATCTATTGGGCTTAAACGTGCTAACTGGTCCTTTACCTGTTCTTGAAAGGAAAAAATAACAGATTTATGGACTAACTTCATCTACAATCCCACCCGTGATTCCACTTCCTGTCACAATTAGACCACCTGACAGTCCATGATTCCCCCAAATGCTGTTTCATGAGCAGCCTCTGACCTGACTCAGTGGTAGAAGCTAGATGGAGCGATTGTGCAGCATGTTGAGGAGGAGGAGAAGGTGGAGATGTGGGCTGGCTGCTCCTCCATCTCCCTCCCGGTGATAAACGGCATCGATCGCGATCGTCTGAATCGTCCACAGCATGGCTGATCTGCCTGTAGGCTTCGTGGACAGCCTCCATCTCGCTGCCTCCACTCTGCACGTAGGACTGTCCTGCACAGAAAAAAAAAAAAAAAAAAANAAAAAAAAAAAAAAAAAACAGCCTCAGTTTTCAATTGGGAACTTTTTTGGGGGCCAGGCATGGAAATGCTTCTTGTCAGATAATCTTAAGCTTAGTAACATATTGTTATGTTTTATTGATCAGACAACTTTTCTCACATCTGGCCACCTCATCCCTCTGTCTCACCTTTGTCCTGAGATTCCATTGCACCTGTCCTCTCGTCTTCACCGCCAGCCACTTCCAGAGAATCATCGAGAGAAACTGACATGGAGGTTAACTTTCAAAATGTGTCCCACAATAGATAAATATTCATGACATATTGTACTTTCATTTAAATGTGGTATGGATGAAATGACAGCAGGCTTACAAAGATTTACAACTAATCAGTATTATACTGTATTGATCAGCTGCTTTTAATTTGTTTAGTTTAAAGGACCATACCATCCATTTTGCATGTTTGAGCCCAACATATTCAATTTTCATACATGTAACGTTACTAACAATCATTTCCCAAAGCATACTACTGGAACGGTGAATTAAACATGTTTTTCCTACCTTCCAGACTTCCATTGGTTTCAGTTCATTCTGCTATTAAAATCAACTTGTTGATACTTGAAACGTTCTTGGGATAGGTAATCCATCATCACCAACAAGACGTGTATTCAGGTTTTTTTAGAAGTTATGTAATTTTAGTGTTTAAGCTCAATAAAAAGCGTGGAGTGAATGTATGCCTCCACCGGGGAATATAGTCCCAAAAGAAGACCTGTGTTTATGGAAAAATTTAAAGGACCGTGACTTCATAAGGCTGTGTAACTATTAGCAGGAGAAACATGGATTTTTAAGGTGGGTGTATCACTTGAATATTTGATTTTGAAAGATTAAGAGATTTTGCAAAATATCAGGAAAGCTGAAATACAGTTTTATCCTTTGGGAAATGATTGTCAGTAACATGTATGAAAACTAATTATATTAGGCTCAAACATGTAAAATGGATGGTATGGTCCTTTAACCATGACAGCAGAGTCACCTGCATAGGTGAATGTATGTTCAGAACTGTATCATACATGGATTTCTAAACCATGGCAAATAAAAGCAAAACAGGCTGTGAAAAAAAAAAAATCTATTGTTTCTCGTCTTGATCATTCATTCAAAATCCATCCATCCATCCATTATCCTCTGCTTATCCAGGTCCCGGGTCGCGGTGGCAGCAGACTAAGCAGATCAGCCCACACTTCCTGTCCCTTCCCTATTATATTCATTCAAAATATTCATAAAAATATACCTTCTATTTAAAGTAAAATAATTGAAAGTGAAAAGAAATTCTTATCATGAAACAAATATTTTTCTGAATGGTCATGGTGGTGCCTGATTGTAGTTTTGGAGACTTTCTGATGCTGAAACCCAACGAACAACTGTAATCCTCCTGCTGTGATGCTTGATAAACATACAGGCCTTTTTTAACAGGCCTTTTGGCTTTTATGTACCAAGGTTACCAATACTTGCAGAAGGCTCTGTATATAAAAGCAGCATGTGAATGAAGTATCGAAATACAGCATGAGCCTCTCTAAGAGCGTCGATCAAACCCCATTCCACATTATTTCTGTTTGATCAACCATCAATTTACAGAAATATAATTCTTTCCTCTTACCTTTGGCAAGAATGGCAGACATTTTAGATTTCTGAAAAACAAAGAAAATTATTAAATTAATTCCTATAGCACATCAGTTTTTCAAATTACATAAATAAAGCTTGGTGTTTAAAGCCTCATCATCAAAGATTTGCTTCTTCCGTTGTTTTATTGTTGCTTCATCACAAATACACGACTCATCCATGGGATTACTGATACATCATTTGATACATCCTCCAATGATTTGATATCATCTGATACATCATACAATACAAAGATTTGTAAAGTTTGAGTGAAAAAGTACAAAGGTTGATTGACAAATTCTTAACATAGAAAAAAAAAATAATGTTTAGTTAAAGAAAATGAACTGCAGTTAAGATCATTTTTGCAGTAACGTTTATTCTGACAGGTTATGCTCATTGCTGAGCTCTTGAATCAATCACGATTGTTTTTCCTCCGACTTTTTTGACAAATCAGTATAGAATGTAACTACACACCTCCTTCATGGGCTCTTTTCTGCTCTCCTCTTCTTCAAAATCCTCGCTGTGGTGCAGTGAGCCTGTGAAGACTGAAATGTGAAAACCTGATTGAGACATAATAAAGAGAGAGAGAGAGAGAGAGATATTTGTGGAGGGTTTCGTGTTTTCACCTGGAGAGTTTCTGTCAGTCTCTGCGACTTTGGCTTTGCTTTGATCGTCATCACTCTGCTCCACTTCTCCCTCAGGTTTCCTAGAAAGAGGAAATCCATCATCACTCTGTTAGTTCTGTTCTGTTAGTCACAATGCTAAACACGACACACGTGGTATGGGGAACTGCTCATCAAAATACTGCTGTAAAGCAGAACTAATGGTCAATAAAGGTCAGATTTTTAAAGAACCATATAGGTGATCATGCATGTTTGAGCCCAATATATACAGTCCCTATACGCGTTACTGACAACCATTCCCCAAATTATACTACTTCAGCTGTAAATATTAGCATTGTTTTTCCTACCTTCCAGACTGCCATTGGTTTCAGTTTCATTGAAGCATGCTTGAAATACAGTACATAACCCAGCACAGCTAACATGAAGTCTATTCAGTTTTTTTGTCAAAGTAACTGATCCAACATGGAGCTGTATGGAAGATGATGTATTTCTCCACCAGAAAATATAGTCCCAGTAGAAGATGGCTTTTACAGAGAAATTAAAATGACCGTGCCTTCTACAATTGTGCAAACATGTTAGAAGGGGAAACATTGTATTTTAAGGTGGATTTATGACCTGAACGTTTGATTTAGAAAGATTAGGGCACAAATGTCAAACTCAAGGCCCGTGGGCCACATCTGGCCTGTGGTGCAGTTATATCTGGCCTGCGAGATAATATCTAATGTCTATAATAGCCGGCCCGCCAGTATATAGTGGGCACATTATGGATACTACAAATCCCAGAATGCACTGCAACAGCCGGAGCTCAATCAACACCTGCAGCACCAAAGCACCCTTCTGTCCGTGCCCTACAGTCACTTTTAATGAACTTTAAGCTAAACAGCCAAAGGAAAGGTGGATCTGAAAACAGGCTTTCAGCACAGGTGGAGTTAGAGAAGCTGTTTGCTGTTACAGATAAACCTGTTTGTTAGCAGAGCTGATGTGGCTGTAATTAAAGAATATAACATAAGAAATCATGATCACATTTAAAATATTATTCTTATTCTGCTTGTTGGTGTTGTTAATGAAAAACAAAGAGAGATTTTAGATTTCCTTTGAGGAAAATCAAAGGAAATTTTCTATTTTTGATGCCTGTGATAAAACTTTTTCATAGGACATGAATCAGTGAAACACTGCTGATAGAGAGGAAGACATAAAAAATGTTATTTATTTTGAATTTGATCTCTCATTTGTCTGTTTTTCCATACCTCTGGTTTGTTCTGAATTCTACAGATGTGTTGGGAGCAGTGGTTAAAGTTCATATTAGTGTATGAATAATTTGTTATAACCTCTGATGAAAACGAGGCCGATGTAAGTCTGTTTTCTATAAAGGCTGACCCTGTTTGGCCTCCACTTGGACCCAGTTTTTAATTTTGGCCCCTCTGTGATTGAGTTTGACACCCCTGGATTAGGAGATTTGGCAAAATAACAGGAAAAGTAAAATACAGTTTTACGTTTTGGAAATTGGTTGTCAGTAACATAACATGCATGCAGGTTGTATAGATTGGGCTCAAACATGCACAATTGCCGATATGGTCCTCTAATGTCTGGCCTGTGTGTGTAGTTGTATCCAGCATGGGGACAAAATGTGAGAACAGAAAGGACAAACGACTGTATATGACTAAGATTTAGGTTTTTGTCTGTAAAAAGTAGCACCAGGTCTACTTTTTGCTGCGTGCGTGGTGATATCAGTCCACACTGTTTCTCGTACCTCAGGCTGGTCGCAAAAGTGGAACTTGTTGAGTCCAGCTCTCTGTTGAGCTTGGAGTAATCTATAGATGAAGCCTCCGCCTCCATTTGGGCAAAGAACCAGGCTTTCTCCTCTTCTTCCTCCAGAGTGTCCACACCCAGACTCGTCAGTTTAACAGCCGGGCTGCATGTCACGTCTGCTGAAGGTTACAAAAATAAATAAAAATAAACGTGAGTGTTCTCCATAGAAGAACTTAAATCATCTGCATGCTTCAAATTATTTGCTGATGTTTTTGTCTTGTTTTTTTTTTTTTTTTTTNTTTTTTTTTTTTTTTTCTAGTTTCAGCAGAATAAGAATTGGGTTTTTTTTGTAAAGTTATTTTTATTGAATTTCATACTTCCACCATGTGACTTTAATTACATCCTACATCAAACAAGGATTAAATTCCATTATTTCCAAATATGTTAGAATTGTCTCCAATTTACCCAAAACATGCACAAATTTATAATTTCACACTACAATCAGAATATTTTTTCACAACCTAAAAGCAACAATTCAACAGCTATGCCTGCTTTCCTAAGATCTTGGTAAATGAGAACTGAATTGGTTTCCAGTGGCCTTCCAGTTCTTTTCAAAGTGTTTCCTTCAGTTCTGGAAACAAATGTAATTCTGTTCCACAGCGTGGCTCTCCCACGTTTACCTTTGGTGTCTCTACCTTTAATGCTGAAGGTAGCCATCTTCATCCTTTCTTCTTTCAAAGTGTCATCTCCTGGATCTGCCTCATCCTTCTCTTCTAATGGCTGACTCTTCCTCAAAGACTTCCTGAAAGTCTTCCCAGATCCCAGCAGTCCTGGACAAAGAAAGCAACTTTTAGGAGATGAAGTGAAATATCTAAATCAGGGTACTCAAGTACAAATCTTAAAGGTCCATCCATCCATCCATCCATTATCCTCCGCTTATCGACAAAAAGGTCCGTTCATTAAGGTCAGTCAAGCCAGGGTTGGACTGTGTTGAGCAGAGGGAAGTCCTCCCTCTCCTGATAGCCAATCCGAACCCTGAGTCAAACTAACTGCTGATGAAACTAGCTGTGCTGTCAACTCTCAATAAGCCCAGCGACGTGTCAACCCATCATTGTCATGCTGGACTTACTTAATGGTGCATTCAAGTGCGGTAGCAAAGAACAGACAACAGGAAGCATTTTCAGATCACTCTGCACTTTTTATTGAGCTTAAACATTAAAATTACATAACGTCTAAAAAAAACCTGAATACACGTCCTGTTGGTGATGATGGATTACCTATCCCAAGAACGTTTCAAGTATCAACAAGTTGATTTTAATAGCANGTTACGTGTATAAAAATTGAATATATTAGGCTCAAACATGCAAAATGGCCGGTATGGTCCTTTAATCAGAGCACTGTCTCACATTAAGGTAATGTGTTATCAGGTGAGTCTCAGGTAAAAGCCAATGAAGATCAGCGTGTTAATGAGCTGCTTCATATTTAGGAGATTTACTACCACTACTCATAAATAATAATAATAATAATAATAATAATGCCTGTGTTATCCAAGTACACTGGGTTAATTTTATGTTTCACTTTTTCTTAAACTGGATCACACAACATGGAGTTTTACCATTAAAGCACACTGTAATTGGATTATTTAGCAAGCAAAGACCAAAAGCTCATTATGTGAGATCAGAAAGTGGACATATTACAATAAACCATAATATGGTTGTTGAATGTGGATGAAATTAGGGTACGAAATCTTTCTGAAATGGCTGAAAGACAAGCGAGACTCAAACTTCCATATTCAAAACTGTACTCCAGTAGACTCTGAACATTTGACTTCCCTTACGAAATGATTCTCCAGCATATCCAGCTACAAGCAGAGGAATCTAAATGCTTTGCCAAAAAAAAAAAAAANAAAAAAAAAAAAAAAATAGCAGCAGTGGGTGAGGGACCCTTATTAGATTTTTCTTCTAAAAACGATTGTTGCCAACATTTGACTTCTAAAATCCCATAATCTGATCTATAATCTAATACTTTCCTGGACAACATTGTACAAACTCTGACAAACTGCAGCTGGTCAGCATTCTCGTCCCGCAAAGCGCCAAAGGCAAACATGACCAGTTTGGTTTATTTGTCATTATCACCTCTTTCTGCTCCTCTGTCGTCATGATCGTCATCGTGATACCACGGCGCCGTGCTGACGGCTGCTTTCTGGGCCGATTTCTGATCCCGTTTAGCCACATCGCCAGGCTCCTTCTGTGTGTCATCCAAATCCACAGAGTCGTCTGAAAGAGACTGACAGGGACAAACTGCATTTAGGCCAGAAGCCTTCAGGAGATGACTGTGAATTCAGATCAATGACAGCATTTTTTTTTTTATTAACACCACAATTGAGAGAACAGACAGTAAATGCAAGGTGATGATCAATAATTACAGAAGATAAAGACCAATTACAGATATTACGATGGGGTAATCATTAAATCATAAGTGAGATGTGATGTTACTAGTGAGAGAAGAAAGAGAGAAAAGAAAGAGACAAAAAAGGAAGTGACATGAAAGAAAACAAAGAAAAAAGGCTTATGATGCAAAAACATCAATGACATAATAATTTTAAANGACATGAAAGAAAACAAAGAAAAAAGGCTTATGATGCAAAAACATCAATGACATAATAATTTTAAACATAAGCGTTATCATGTGGTGTGTGTTGATTACTGTAGTCTACTGTTAAAGGTAGGTGTGTGTGTGTCTGTGTGTGTGTGTGTGCTATGCGCGTGCCTGCGTGTTGTATAGCGATATCAGTGTATAGCAAAAGTTGTAAGGGTTTGAAATATTGAAATACTTTGAAAGAAAAGGAAAGTAACAGAGAATGGAAATAAAACGATATAGAAAGAGAGGAAAGGGATGAGCAGTTCTTGACTGGAACTGTGTCGGTAAAAAGCAGTCCGCGTGGCAGGATACGTTCCGCGTGGCAGCATATGCTCTGGTCCAGTGGCACGGTCTCAGCCTGACCCCATACAGCAAACAAAGCTAGCTCACGAGGAGGTGCAGAACTAAATTATGGCAGGCTGCGGCACACAGCATAAAGTCCTGCCCATTCCGAACAGGCAGCCTTTGATCGGATCTGCACTAGTTTGGTTCAGTTACAAGGGGAATCATCTGCTATACTTCACTTTGCCACTAGGGGGTGCTAAGGTTAGGTTAGAGATGCTGAATGACCTCAGAATGACCTATAAAATATTGTTTACTATGTAAAAAAATGATAGAAGCACAAATGAAAACTTTAACAGCACAAATGACTGAGACCATTTCACCAGAGTTTTTGCTCTAGTTGGGGGATCAAGCTTCACTCAGGTCACAGCAATTATAGCATTTTTGGTTTACAGGTGTGCTTTGATAAGCCGTTCACCTGTGTGACCTGTCCTGAATGTTACAGTACCTCGTTCAGGAACTGCTGAAACTGCTCATCCAGCTCCTTCTTCGTCAGTCTGTGAGACATAGTGATGCTCTTCACTCCATCAGCCAAAGAGGAAACTGGCACCTGACACAACAACAAGAATTTAGTGAATAAAATTACATGATTTAAAAGACTCAGTTTAAAATTATTTTAACCAAATGTTTAATGTTTGTCATAAACTGCAATATATTTTGATGTGTTTACCCACAGGGCTTTTCAGGGCTGATACCACTACGGAATATAATCAATGAGATCTAATCACATTGCAGTTTTTCTGAATCCTAAAAGTTTGGAAAAATTGTGGTTGGGGTAGGTTCTATTTTCAGAAAGGCTACCCTAAAGACTCTGTAGTTTTAATTCGATTTTGTGATTTAACTGCATTAATAGTTATTTGTATTCTTTTCTTTTACAGGGCAAGGTATTATTTGAGTGGAATTATCAAAATAGAAAAACCTAAGATAGTGAGCACATCCAACCTGAGTCAGGATCAGGTGGAACTTTGCGTAAGGTCATAGTAAGGTCTAATAAAGACCTTCATGATGGAAAAGTTGAATTAAAGGACCATACCACCCATTTTGCAGGTTTGAGTCTAATTATTCAATTTTCATACACGTAACGTTACTGACAATCATTTCCCAAAGCATACTACTGGAACGGTGAATTAAAAATGTTTTTCCTACCTTCCAGACCTCCATTGGTTTCAGTTCATTCTGCTACGATATTAAAATCAACTTGTTGATACTTGAAACGTTCTTGGGATAGGTAATCCATCATCACCAACAAGACGTGTATTCAGGTTTTTTTTAAAAGTTATGTAATTTTAGCGTTTAAGCTCAATAAAAAGCGTGGAGTGAATGTATGCCTCCACCGGGGAATATAGTCCCAAAAGAAGACCTGCGTTTATGGAAAAATTTAAAGGACCGTGACTTCATAAGGCTGTGTAACTATTAGCAGGAGAAACATGGATTTTTAAGGTGGGTGTATCACTTGAATATTTGATTTTGAAAGATTAAGAGATTTTTTACATAATACCAAGAAAGCTGAAATACGGTATTATCCTATGGGAAATGACTGTCAGTGATTGTGACGTGCATGAAAATTTAATTATATTAGCTTCAAAGTGCAAAATGTATGGTATGGTCCTTTAATAGCTTGTTTGTGGAGCATTTAAACTCATTTGCGGACCACCATCTTTATCAAACTGAAATTATCAAAGTACCACGGCTGCCTGAAATTACAGAGGAAAAGTTGGTAACCCCTGCTCTGAACTCTACAGAAAAGTCTTTAAAATAATCAGGTTTATGATTAGTTACAGAAAAATCTTTAAAATAACCATGTTTATGATTAGTTATTAGTACTTCTGTTAATCCCGAAGCAGTCTTCAACCAAAGTGCTCTTTGGAAAACGGCAATGTTGAATGGCGTAAAACATTCTTCAGAGGTGAATTTACTGAAATAAAACCGTTCTTTCTGGATCTATTTATGCCGAATTTACCGCAATATTTCAATGTCTACGAGGGTTATTTTTTACCCACAAAAAGCATCACGCTAAATGCATTTAATGATAGATATATGAAAGCCGTTGACACGTTCCGTTGTTGACAGCAGCTTAACCTCTATATGTCAGTTCTGCTTCCGGCCAAACTATCAAAATAAAACCCTCATTACGACTAACAAGCGACGTTGTTTATTAGTCGCTAAATAATAAAGCCAGTTACTATAGGTATGAATGAAACTGAGCTAAATTAAAGCAACAGTCCGCGAAAATATCAATTTAGGCTTCATGTAAATTCTTTAGCTAATTTTTAAAAAATTACTTTGAAGGTAATATCTCTTATTTCTGATATGTTTCCTGCACACTGACGTAGTTCATCCCTTCAGCTAAAGAAAGCTAATTCTGTCCGCTGCATAAGGTGTACTACAATAAAACTGAAACAGTATAAAAGTATAAGTGTTGTATGCATTTCTATGTTCGTCATGACACAAAAAACCCACATCTAAAACTTTACCAGTTCTGCCGGTGAACGCTTGTGATTGTTGTTTGCAGTCCGGAAGTTCCCGCGACAGTTCCCGGTCAGAGACGTAGCCTGATTGGCTAAAAATATGGGTCAGCGTCTGTACGTCATCTGTACGTCATCAACTAAAACAAAAACACAACGTTTTACAAGTGAACTCACTATCAAATAGCGCACTGTCCATATGTGGACATGTACAGAATATATACAATGCAACAACATAAAAAAGGTAATATACAAATTAACTCAATTTCCCACTGGGCTACATGTTTTTAAAGTTTGATTTCTGTAGCGCACAGCATTATCTACAGCATGTTTACTGAGCGATTTTAAAGTTTCTCAATTGTTTGAATAGGAACATCGCTTATACATATTTCCTCAGTTGAATTTTTAAGAATTCGTGATACATATCATTATCTTTATATATTATATAGTATACCATGATAGATTTTGTTTACACTGCCTGCAGCTAATGCAGAGCAGCGCAACTGTTTTTTGGGGGGTTTTTTTTGTTTTTTGGTTTTTTTTTTAGTTTTTTCGCTCCCATTCACAGCCTACTAAATATGTTCAAACTTGAAAGACTCTCCACAAAAACTTCGCAACACAAAATGTATTTGATGGAAGAAAAAAAAAATCACTCCAAACCATTTAAAATATTTACAATGAAAAATTTGGTCAGATTTTTAATGTCCTGAAAATGCAAGGTGCTAGAAGAGACTGGCACTGATTTATTTCTCTGTGGGCGCTTCTTGGGGTTTTTTTTTTTTTTTTTTTTGCTGACCTGAGAGAGAGAGAGAGAGATCAAATGTTCATAAATGTTGAAAATTGCTGAAGTATTCAATGTATGATATGGAACATTACAGCAATTATTGATAAATGATGGATGAATTAAAAGTCTCTTGATAAATTGATTGTTTCAGCACTATTACATTGACACAAGCAAATGCAACACATATTTCCATTTTGTGAGACTTTATACTTTCCCTCCATTACAATTCAGAGGGAATTTTTTACTCCTAAATTTACCTGAAATGCCATACATCTTCTCAGTCAGTCACAGTCAGCTGGGTGGTGCAAAATGTATTTGCTGAGATATTTTGGTACGTGTAAATTAGTTCTGACTGACGGTCTGTGGGGATATTTGACTGCTTGGATGGAGCTCTGTCATTATTATTTCGAAGAGGGAACAAGTACAAAAAAGCAACTACATTTTGGAAACAAGCCCAAAAACAGCAACTCACCACTAACTATTTACAACTGACTTTCCAAAAAAAAAAAAAAAAAAAAAAAAAAGCTCTAAGTTGCTTATAATAATGACACAGTGGCATCACATCAGGAAGTTGGAGGCTGTCCATGCTGACCCTCATCCATCATATGCAGAGGATGTTTCCTCTGAATGGTTCTATCATTAACAAAACTTATTTTATAAGAACAATACATGAGGATATCTATTATTTTACAGGGTTGAACGAGCACTGATGTAGAATGATGATTAAAGCACAGCTGCTGTTTGAGATGTCGAAAGCCAACAGTTTTAACTTGTATCTGCCAGCCACTCAGAAACAAGTAGTTTCTATGACCATGCAGACTTGTTCAGAAGTTATGCAGTTGTTGACTAAATTAAAGCCTGAACAATGTGTCCATTACTGAATGTGTGACCAAAATCATCCCAACCAGTAACTGTGTTTTTATCGCTGGAAAGAGGCAGTGATAAAAACAGCAATAAAAGAATTGTGTGAAGACACCATTATGTTTCCTGTTTTCATGTACTAATACACTACTGTAAATATATGAGGTGTACTTTTAGCTTACTGCAATACTGTTTTAGTTTGAGCAACTATGTATGTTATGCAGAATGTGAATGAAATCAACATCCCTGGGTTGGTCGGTTAAGGGAAAAAAAAAAAAAAAACATCTCAAAACTTCACATTAAAGCCATTATTTTATTGGTGAAAGTTCCTCCAAATTATTGAACACATCCCACAAGTAGGCAGGCTGTTAAATGTCAGCATAAAACTGTCAAAGCAGTCAGAGATTTTTTATCTTTCACTTTTTTTTTTTTTATCAACACAGAAAAGTAGCTGTAAAATTTTTTAAAGAACCATACCGTCCATTTAGCATATCTGAGCCTAATATATTCAATTTTCATACATGTTACGTTACTGACAATTATTTCCCAAAGGATAAAACTGCATTTCAGCTTTCCTGATATTTTGCAAAATCTCTTAATCGTTCAAAATCAAATATTCAAGTGATACACCCACCTTAAAAATCAGTGTTTCTCCTGCTAATAGTTACACAGCCTTATGAAGTCACGGTCCTTTACATTTTTCCATAAACACAGGTCTTCTTTTGGGACTATATTCCCCGGTGGAGGCATACATTCACTCCATGCTTTTTATTGAGCTTAAACACTAAAATTACATAACTTCTAAAAAAAACCTGAATACACGTCTTGTTGGTGATGATGGATTACCTATCCCAAGAACGTTT
>VXCM01006287.1:0-12470 GCA_014773175.1 Lucifuga dentata
CAACACGACACAACACGACACAACACAACACATGACACGACTCGACACATGACACGACACAACATGACATGACATGACACAACACGACACGACATGACAACACGACATGACACAACACAACACGACACAACATGACACGACACAACACGACACGACACATGACATGACACAACATGACACGACATGACACGACACAACACGACACGACAACATGACACAACACGACACATGACATGACACGACTCGACACGACACGACACGACTTGAGCACGACATAACACAACACGACATGACACAACACAACACAACACGACATGACACGACACAACACATGACACGACACGACACAACATAACACAACACGACACGACCACTTCACCATGAGCAACTTTACAAAATAAATGTTAGAAGTTCATGATGGAGGAGAAATCAGATCTCCTGTTTTCTTTTTAAGCTCATTCACGTTAGGAATGATCATTTTCACAGCAAATCTAAATAATGGGATTCTGTATTAAAAAAAAATAGACTTACTAGTTAAAGGACCATACCACCCATTTAGCATGTTTGAGCCTAATAAATTCAATTTTCATACATGCAACATTACTGACAATCATTTCCAAAGCATACTACTGGAATGATGAATTAAAAATGTTTTTCCTACCTTCCAGACCTCCATTGGTTTCAGTTCATTCTGCTATTAAAATCAACTTGTTGATACTGTAAACGTTCTTGGGATAGGTAATCCATCATCACCAACAAGACGTGTATTCAGGTTTTTTTAGAAGTTATGTAATTTTAGTGTTTAAGCTCAATAAAAAGCGTGGAGTGAATGTATGCCTCCACCGGGGAATATAGTCCCAAAAGAAGACCTGCGTTTATGGAAAAATTTAAAGGACCGTGACTTCATAAGGCTGTGTAACTATTAGCAGGAGAAACATGGATTTTTAAGGTGGGTGTATCACTTGAATATTTGATTTTGAAAGATTAAGAGATTTTACAAAATATCAGGAAAACTGAAATACAGTTTTATCCTTTGGGAAATGATTGTCAGTAACGTAACATGTATGAACATTGAATATATTAGGCTCAAACATGCAAAATGGGTGGTATGGTCCTTTAAATATTATGGAATAGTTTGGGCTGGACCATATCATGATGTTCATGATAAAACTGGTGTAAGTTTTTATGTGATAAGAAATTGTCATATCACAATATTAATGGTATTATGGCGTAATGATGCGTTATAAGTCAGAAATGAGCTTTCACAGTTACAATATCTACTGAACATGCAGCTACATACAGTATATATGTTTTGTCATATTAAAAGAAGCTCGGAACACACACACACACTGCATGTCCTAACTGATGTAATAACTACTGGTGAAAACTGGGAACCAAACTGAGCAATAACAGAAAATATTACTGTAACAAAGAATTTGAAGTCTTTTGTTTCCTGATCGTCATCCCTCCACTTTAATTTAATAACCAAAAACTTCCTCATTCAGTCTCCAATTTAATAACGCTGAATTATTCCTTATTGTAAGCCAGCCTTTAATTAAACTGAACGGGAATAATTCCCCATCGAAGGCTGGCCGTCTTTCCTGCCCTCAGGTTTAATAACACAAAGCGGTTCATCATCTGAAGCCTCCACTAACTCCACCAACTCCACCCCAAGTTCACCAACACCCAACCATTCCTGATGGCCCCACACGGAGGGGAGGCGGGGCCGTGGGGGTGGAGGCGAGGAAAGCTGCTCTCTTCCCGTTTTCTTCAGGAATGCTCATTTGTCGGCGCTGAGCTGAAAGAGCCAGAGCCATTCATCTGACTCACAAAGGCAATTTCACAAGCTTTTATTCTGCCATTCTTCCTCACACACACACACACACACACACACTCCCAGGCTGTCATTAACATGTTAATATGTCCAGCAGAACATGAAGGAGAAGCAGTGGGAAACGTTTGAATAAACACTGAGGAAAGCAGGAATCTGTGGAATCTCCTCGCTGATCCTCTCTAATGAGCTTTTTAATTTAAAACTCCTCAGTAAACCCAAAATATAATGTTGGTAATTCATTAAAAGAAAATGATAATGACACAGCATCGTGGAAAATGAGCAACACCATAACTGAAGTTTATTCATGAAGCTTCCCTTACGTTTATCATTGTGCCTTTAACAACACCTTGCTGTCAGGTGTGTCACAGGTAAAAAAGATGAAGATGAGCATTTTAACGAGCGGTTTCATATTTAAGAGTCACGATTTATGCTGATTCATCTGCTGTCAAAGCAAAACACACATGATAAATCAGCAAAGGAAACCTAAATTCTCCACATTTTAAGAGATTGATGCCAACATAATAAAAGCTCCACACACGAGGAGTCCAGACAGGTGTGTGTGTGTGTGTGTGTGTGTGTGTGTGTGTTACGCTTTGACATGATAATACAAAGATACTGTATGTAGCTTCATGATCAGATAGGATATTGTGAAATGTTGCACATAGACAGTAGATATTATAATTAAGAAAGCTCATTGCTGAATTAAAAAACTAAATTTTGAAATGATAAAATGAAAAATTTTCATCATGCATCAAAATTATGACACTGAGCCAAAAGTACAAACCAAGATTATTCTACAGTCACAAGTTCTGGAGTTCAGTAACTCTGATGTACAAGATACTATGTTGAATTTTTATTTTATATATTTTATGTTTTTACATAATAAACTGAGTTAAGACAGGATTTAGACTTCTCAGATCAAAATGAAGAGATATCAAAGTACAGAGGTTGATGCGTGATGAAGAGGCTCAGTGCCACAAAAACATGTCCAAGAACAAGAAAACTCGTCATTCACTCAGCTCATCAAAATTCACCATTCAAATAAACCGATCAGCTGAGTGAGTTTATCTATCAAAGTTACTGATCACTAAACATGAGGCAAATCCAGTTTGAAACGTCATCAGATTTCATACCAACTGGAAAGTCAAGCCTGACCCATGAAATAATTATCAGAAAATTCTAATTTTGTGTAATTTATTTCTTTATTGAACCCTTTAACAAACTCAAAAAAAATCTGATCTTTTTGTTTTTTTGTATCATATTTGATACATCTGACATTTATTTAACTCAACAGGATTTAAAGTGGAGCATTTTTTTTTTTCTTTTAGATACGATATGATAGACATTGGTCAATAACTGATCATGTTGATGGAGTCTCAGAAAATCATGTGACACATATGGTGTTATTTACATGACGGTGTGTTTTATTACTCGCTTCCCTGACTTGTAAATAAGGAAATACTGCAGTAATGCCTCTTTCAAGGCAAACGCCGGTAAGTAACATTATAAATAAGGGAACGTGGCTGTGTGACGCAATTTGTCCTGATCAAAATGTTGAACTTGGCGCTGCATTTTATGAATTCACCCAATATGTTTCACATGTAGAAAAACAGATTCTGATGTGTAAATGTGAAAACTCTTAAAAATAAAGTATGTCTAGATGTGCACACTACAAATTTTGCATGTTTGGACTGACTGGCCCTTTAAAACGTCCTGCTGGCTGCAAAGATGCCTCATCGCTGGTTGGAGGTTTAGTTACGTAAGAGTGTCAGCGGTGAGAAAACGTATTAATGATGGCATCTGCTGTGGTGAGGTTATTAATAGCACGCTGCCTTCAGGCGACCTGTCGGAGACAATCCTGCAGGACAATGCAGCGCATGCCAATAAGAAGTTATGTAAATGTTACGTATTGTTAGTTCGTCCTCAGATAAACCGTCATGTTGATTATGAGTCAGCTGAATAAATGTCAGCATGTTCCTGCAGGGTTTTACAGTCTCATGGAGCCATTTAGCTTCACGCTACAGCAGCTACAAAAAGGTGACAGGATGTAAATATACGCATAAACTTTTCTAAATGCCACTTCAGCTGGAGCAGAAGCTGCAGTCCAGAACATAAACTCATTTATTTCTGATGAAAATCCACCGCAGAGGAGCACGAGCAGCAATGCACCATGGGAAACCCCGCAGATCATCACAGGATGTTTCCCTGAGGGAAGATTACATAAACTAATAAAGCTTCCATGACAGACACGATCTGATCCTTATTAATTCAGCGCTGTTCTGGGATGTGTGAAATAACGTTCACTTAAAGCCGAAGCGTTTCCAAACTTCCTCTGAACTCACACACACTTTAAACTTCAATTACACTCTGATTTACCTCTTACTACCTTTTTCAGCAGTTTCCACCTAAATGGCATACCCAAAAGTAAAGGCTTATAACTCTGATCATATGATAAAGGGAGTCATTTACTTTGCTCCAACTGACAAAAAGCCTTTTAAATGTTCAGGAAAATGGTTTGGCTTCAAGTTTAGAGATTCTCAGGTTCAACAAAGACAATATTTACAGACGTGTGGAGTCCATGATGCTGTCATTAAAGCTAAAGATACTAAGATATTCTGACATTCATGGACATTTCTCAAGGATTCAACTTTTTCACTCTAATTGTTAAGATGCTATTATCATTTGGAATGAAAAATCTTGTATTAAATTCAAAAAGAATGTGGTCTCAGACTTTTGGACCCCACTGTAGATGTACAGAATTCACAGCGTCAGTTGCTGAATATTCTTACTGCGATTATAATGTTTACAAGCTTGAGTTCACTGATTTAGAATTGCATAATTACATCTGTTACTCAGAGTAAGCTTACATCCACTTTTTCCTATTTCAGCCTAATTATGGTAGTTACATTTGAAAATAATAGACATATTGCTGTAACCCTTTACTACCTCAGCTGTTTTTCAGCAGTTTCCACCTAAATGGCATACCCAACAGTAAAGGCTTATAACTCTGATCATATAATAAAGGGAGTCATTTACTTTGTTCCAAATGACAGAAAAGCTTTTAAATGTTCAGGAAAATGGTTTGGCTTCAAGTTTAGAGATTCTCAGGTTCAACAAAGACAATANCTTTTAAATGTTCAGGAAAATGGTTTGGCTTCAAGTTTAGAGATTCTCAGGTTCAACAAAGACAATAAAAACACTAAAAAATGTTGGCGAACAGGGGATTTTATGTCAAGTTACACATTTTTCTAAATGTTTACTTCAGGAACACAACAAGCAGCTCCTTGGATTAACTTTTCTGATGCTGCTAAATATGTAAACTCTAACCGCTGATAGATTCAGAATGACTGAACCTCCTGATAAAAAGTTATGACGTTTCGCTGTGATCATAACACATCATGAAAGCTACATCGGGGACGTGAGCCGTGACTGAACTTTTAGTACGTTTTACACACAGGGAACGCATGCCTGTTGCCATGGCAACAAAAGCTGATAGGGCCACCGACCCATCAATCAAATCCTCTTAGTCTACTATCCAATCACAGAGAGGAACGTTAAAATTTAAACCGCCCTCAGAAGTTACGTCATCAAGAAGCGACGAAGCTACGTTTAGCTCGGAGGCTATCTGGAGCTTTAGTTACATTTATCTCAGGATCACATCGTCATAAAATGTTTGGGCTCATTTTGTTCAGGAGAAGCTAAGCTTTCTGTAGGTATTCATATATCTCCATTTTATTGAGAAATGGCGATTATAAACCATCGTTAACACTACATCCGGAGTGTTGGGTCCAGCCCCAGGCTGCTCTGGTTTTAAAGTAAAGCAGTAAATTAATTTTTTCAAACATCATATAAACACCAAAATTAGACTGAGATCGGTGTAAATCGGAATAATCTTAAGCCTTGGCTATACTTTTATGAGCTTTCTGTCGCTGGCGGTGTGCACATTTCCACAGACAGTGAAGGCATTTTATATTTGCCACATTCTCCGTCGCAATATTCTCCAAAACGACAGGAAGCAGTATAGCAAAAATACCACATCAAGCAGGAAATAGTCAACAAGTAGTCACACAACGATCCCGTATATTTTCCCAAATTTTACGACAAAAACTGGTATCTTTGTCCAGTGCATTTGCTGTTTCGTTCCAGGAGTTTTGTCCTTATAATGTCTCAGAGACGAGTGGTAAAGACGTTTGTATGAACGCTTCAGCTCGTCTCAGCTCCAACTCCTGCATTTAGAACAT
This sequence comes from Lucifuga dentata, assembly GCA_014773175.1. Classification (NCBI taxonomy): domain Eukaryota; kingdom Metazoa; phylum Chordata; class Actinopteri; order Ophidiiformes; family Bythitidae; genus Lucifuga; species Lucifuga dentata. Next base: position 6,076 of record VXCM01006287.1, read on the forward strand.
GGCGACACGCGCCAAATTACAAAATCTAGGAGGTGTGTGACCACATGACATCTTTGCATGTAATCATGGCGACCACCTATTCATTTTTTCATCCATTAGTCCATGAAATAGGGGGCACGCCACATATGATGTAATCATGGCGCCCGCTAAGAATAAACCGAGCTTTACTAGAGGAATAGACCAAGATTACAGAACATCACTAATACTGGCACCTTTGTGAATGAAAGCAAAATGGGCTGTCAAAAAAAAATGTCTTTATTGTTTTTCCTCTTGATCTTTCATTCAAAATATTAACAAAAATAGAACCTTTAATTAAAGTAAAATAACCAAAAGGAAAAAGAAATTCTTATCGTGAAACAGATATTTGTGTATTTTCTGACCTGGCAGACTCTCCTCATACTCTGATTACACAGAGCATCCTGAAGTATCTGATTAATTTGATCCATGTATGTGTCTTACTTGCAGTACCGCCTTCATCACAAAGCAATAATCAGAATATAGCGTCCATGTTGATGCATCACATGCAGCTGCTTTGGGCTCTGCACCCACCAGGTTCATATTTTTGATGATTATAGACATAAAAACACGATAAAACTACTTTAAACTGTATTTTAAGTCATGTAACATTTCTGAACATACAGGTCTGGACCCATACTTCTCCATGCTAATAACATACATCATACTCAGCAGCTATAACTAGAAAAGAGAGCCAATCAGATATCCTGAAAAGACAGCAAACTGATCTCTGTATCAGTGAAGAAATACTTTAACTGGGGGACCAATTTCAAAATGTGCTTCGGGCCCCAAAAATGCTTGGAACGGCCCTGCACTGCATTCACGTTATAAACCAACAGGAAGGAAAAAAACACAAACTACTCCTTTACTTTGTGTCTAAATAATAGGAAAAGATGGCCTCTAAACGCTGTTCTATTATTAGACCTGCTGCTGCAGGCAGACGAGGACACGTCTGCTGACCTGATACCTGATACCTGGGGGGGGGGGGGGNTCAGCAGCTCCTTTGATTTTTCTCTCTGTGCGGCGGGTGATTTGACCCCTGACCCCTTATTGGTGGGAAGGTTCCTGTTCATACAGGATGAGTCGTTACTGCTTTACGTGCATCATGACCTTTTCATAAGTCTGGGTAACTGTTTGTGTCATAACAGAGCTTATTTCAGTTCAAATATGGAACAAACTGAAAAAGGGGATTTTACACCAATGTCAAGAGGTGGAAGAACAGCTGAGGAAAGACGCGGTGTGACAGACACGGCAGTTTCTTAATGAAGTATCGAGGTGTGTGTGTGTGTGTGTGTCAGTCATAGCCAAAACAAAAGTGCATAAAGGGAAAAAAAGTGCACCTGAAACTCTCACTCATGTTACATTTCAGCTGAGATTCTCTCTCTACATCTGGCTGTCTCTCTCACACACACACACACACACACACAGACACACACACACACACGATATTTGCACGAGGGGAACGTGTGAATTCATGTTCATCCATTAAAGTTAAAATTAACACGACAGATCACAGCAAAGTTTAGGTCTGCATAATGAGGATGGTTACTTAAGTACAAATTTGAGGTACTGGTACTTTTGATTCCTGTACATTTCGCAAGGAAATATGATTATTTTACATTTAGCATAAAATACAATAAAAAAAATAAAAACACATCACTGATATATTTTGTTTCTCTTTCTTTTTTCCCCTCCCTCTTTCCATTTTCATTTTCCATCTCTTCCTCTTTTTGTCTTGATTCTGCTTCTGTTCTGAAAGTGTTTATTACTTTCACATTCATTCATAAAACTTCCTGTCCGATCTGCCTCCGCTGCTGCTGTGGTTCTTCATCCTTTCATTCTGTTAAAAAATAAATTCATTAATCATATATATATATATTTATTTATTTATTTTTAATCTTTTCTTGGTGCTGCTGTATAAAATTAAAATTATACATTGATTATCTTGTCTGGTATAAACTCCCTTATCTTTTATTTATTTATTTTTGACTTGCAATTTTTTTCTTTTATAATTTTTCAATACAGATGATAATCTTTAGAACATAATCAATACAAAAATACACCTTTAAAAAAGTTAAAAAAACAAAAAACAAAACAAAAAACCTTTAACTCACTCAAACCAAACAACCTGCAGGAATCCAATAACCCAATATGACTTTTTCAAAAAAGAAAAAGAATTACAACATATACATATTTATACTCATACATAAGAGAATACAAAAAGCACAAGGGTATAAAATAGGTAGTCAGTGGGCACATTCCACCTTAATCCTTCCTCACATATTCATAAGTCACGTAGAACTGCTGTACTTCTACAGATATTTCTGCACATTATTAGTCATCCTACATGACATTTTTCATATGCGGCAGCTTTCCTGACTCAGTAATAATTATTAAAGGAACAGTTCCAAAAGTCTTCCACTTTCTGAGAATTTGTCATTATTGCTGTTGTTGCTCAATCCTTCCGCACTTTAGGAACTCTCTGCTCATATATATTTATTGTAATAACAACCTCCATCACACAGTTCAAATCACAGACTTCAGCACGCCTGTTTAAACTGGCTTATCTCCTTATAAAGACAGAAATCTGTCTGTGGAACCAACATCTCTAGAACCCGTCAAGTATGAAGCTGATATTCAGCAGGTTTATTGCTCAGGACCCAAAGACATGCAGCATCACATGTTGTTTGGATGAGTGGTTCTCAAATTGAGCTGCGCTGGTATAAAGTAGTCCCCGCGGCAGGATACACTCCGGGCGTGGCAGCATATGCTCCAGTCCAGTGCCACGGTCTCAACCCGACCCCGTACAGCAAACAAAGCTAGCTCNCAGCATATGCTCCAGTCCAGTGCCACGGTCTCAACCCGACCCCGTACAGCAAACAAAGCTAGCTCAGGAAGACATGCAGAACTAAATTATTCCAAACACACACGTTATGAATGGGCGCTGCACTAGTTCACTATAATTAACTTAACCATGCCATTTTATCCATGCTGCATTTACTGCCTGACTTTAAACTTCATGCTGTTTTAACTCCTTTTTGTACTGTTAAGCCTATTTATACGTCACGTTAATCACATATACGCGTACGCTTGTATGTGCGTCGTGAGTGGAATTGTTTTACATTCTCACATCCTTACTTAATGTGGATCTGGAGGGTTAAACACTCTCTCCACCAGGCGGCGATGTGAGGCGCCGTGACTATTTATTCTGAAAAACCTTCGCTCACCTCAAAACTGCTTCTGATTTGACAAATCAACCAGTGTAAACAACAATGGTGACAGCGGAAGAGTGCACAGGTACTACAATAGTGATACAGTAGTGCACACTGTCAGGATGCTACCATATTTACATCGTTAACCTGTGCTGCTAACGTCACCACAAACATGACAACACTGCCCCCCGTGGTTTCTGTAGGTACTGCATCTCACGTAGCTATGCGTTAATTCTGGATGACGTGCACAAACGACGCTTCAAACCAACGCTGGAAATGCGTGGAGGTGTGTATGCGTAGTTAACGTGACGTGTAAACGGGGCTTTAGGTGTCTGACGTCAAGCTGTTTTATTACAGGTTATACTGTAAAGGTGTCTGTGTCCTCATTTTAGTTTCATGCTGCTTTAATTCTTCTTGTATTGTAACGTGTCCTTGAGTGTTTTCAAAAGGCGCCAACAAATAAAATTCATTATTACCTATGTGAGCTGCATCAGCTATGTCAGCTACCTCAGCTACATCAGCCACATCAGCTACATCAGCTACCTCAGCTGCATCACTACATCAGCTACGTCAGCTGCATCAGCTGCATTAGCTACATCAGCTACATCAGCTGCATCAACTACGTCAGCTAATCAGCACAGCCTGGCTGAAATCAGGCCAAAGTGTGTTTCAGGGATCAGGAAAGGACAGATTTAGCTGGGCTGTGAGCGTGTGGAGGAGGATGGTTTGGTATGATTCAGCACCGTAGTGAGAAAATACAGCAGCATTTCATTCCTGATAAAACCATCAGATTCTAACAGCCGGTCTGATGCTGCAGGCTGTGTGCTGAAAATGTTCACGTGTTAGAACACATCAAATTAAAAATCAAATCAAATGAAAAAAAGACCAAAGGAGCTGCAGGTCTTCTCTGACTTAGAAAAACACTTTCATAAGACGATGGCCAAGAAATGCTTTGAGCTCACATCAGCCTGTCTCTGAAAGCAGAGCGGTGTGGCTGTGTGTGTGAGAGAGAGAGAGAGAGAGAGAGAGAGAGAGAGAGAGAGAGAGACACATACACACACACACACACATGCTTGGGGAATGCTGTCAGACAGAGAAAGAAAGGAATCCCTGAGGAAGGAGAGACATGGATCAACAGGAATGACTGGTTTCCTTCTGGATTGAGGAGCTGAACGTCCACACGGGTAAAACCTGATCAATGTGTGGCGTGTTTTGATGACGTGTGTATTGGTGTTTTTCCTTTTTCCTCCCAATTCAGGTTCAACCAGAAACCTTCCTGTCTGGTGTCTCTCGGCATGAAAACGGACGTTATGAGCTCTCAAATGCAGCCAAACAACACAGATTCATTTACCACATAAGCATATATTGTTACCACATAACCAGACATGTTAGCATTTAGCCTGTAAGACGTAAACAGCATTGGCTTTATGGCTGAGAATAAAGCCCAGTCCCATCAAGGATTCTTTTAAAAGCTCTGTTGAAAGTTAAGACGGGCTAAGATTAGCAAATAAAAGATGAATAAGACAAAACACAACACACACAAAGTTCACATTCCTGCCATGAACGAGCCTGATGACTTTATCAGAGTCACCCGTGAGGAGAAGCAATCAGCGAGTCCCACACAGATAATTATCATCACACACACACACACACACACCCTGACAGAAGAGGAAGTTGGTTTTGCACTGTGTCAGCTTGTATTTCCTGTTCTTGAAGGCATCACGCATTACAGGGATGCATCAGGTTAAAATGTTTAGAGTATTAATTGCAGTAAATGGTCCTTTAGTAGGTCTTGTGTTTTGGTTACAGGAGCAGCAGGACTTTGCGTGTTCAGGAGTTTGTGTTGGATGTCGCCAAAGCAGCTGATGCCTCTAGAAATGCATCCAGTAACATAAACCCAAAGGTCCTGAAAGCCTGGTTATGATTGGTCCTTTACTTCTGTAACATGATGACATCAATGTGGCTCTAATAAACTTGTGTATGACATCGAGTTTGATGTGTGCAGACTGTACGATGATAATTCCTGCGGAATTGTAGCTATGATGAAAGTCCAAAGAAAATATGCGAGCAGAGCATCATCAGCGTACGTCAACAATCTGCATGTGGAAAATAATGAAGTGAAACAGGAAGCAAACCTTGGCACTGTGTATCAAAAAACTCAGAAGACAAGGAGAAGGAGAGTTTGGATCTGGCTTGCTACTCAAATTTCTATTCGATCATCATGGTAACCGCTGGAGGAAACATTGCATAAAAACACTTTTGCTGCCACAACTCAATCAAACTTTCTTCTGTGTTACAGTCCCACAAATTATGTTTCACATGTTTTGCCTCCAGCTCTTCTTATTGAAAGCAGAGCAATCCAAGCAATCTGAGCCCCAATTCAACTTTGTTCAAATGGCGCTAACAGTGTTGCTTTGACTGGCTCTGCATTTCTATTGGCTGGTTAGTAGTTAGCCAAGCTGGTCATTAAGTTGTAGACATTGGTCCACTTACAATCTCTCAGATTGTGAGACTTAAATTTCTGACACTGTCAGAATTTTGTCTCAGGCTATCTCTGATCACAAGACCGTTAAATCGTCCATCTTTGAACCTGTCTCACAATGCGACCTACACCACAGGCCAGAAGTTTGAGGCCATCCTCAGATTTAAAAAAAAAAAAAAAAAAAAAAAAAAAAAAAAAAAAAAAAAAAAANAACTAATTAGTTTTCAAGAAGAATTAGTCACATCAAAGTACTCTGAAGTCATTTCAGGTTCAGACTTTGGTTTGGTCAAAGTCTGAACCTTCTAGCCAATCAGAATTCTAAAATCTTTTGCTTCTCTTTTGAATGGATGTAATTTTGGCATCATTCTGATGAATGTTTTGGATCGTTGTCCCATTGCAGAATGAAATTCTGACCAATAATTGGTAAACCGGATGGAATCGTGTCTTTGAAGGATGGAATTGTAATTCTGTTTCTTCATAATTCCTTTAACTTGGACCAAGTCTCCAGATCTCTCTCCCCCAAANATGATCAGACTGTGTAGCACGTTAATCCTAAATGATGTGGGAGAAGGCAGACAGCAGGAATAGAATATTACAACACATCAGCAGGGAGTTGGAACACAACAGGAGTGCTGCACTAATACAGACTGATGCCTTCATGAAAAATCATTTCTGTAGCCAGAGTG